>CAHIKZ030001258.1:1702500-1727500 GCA_903632075.3 Acanthosepion pharaonis
TCTATGCTACAATTAAGTATTAAATCAGGTCTGTCCAATTCACGACTCTGAAAATAATTTTATTTCCACATTTATGGACAGAAAAGTTAAAAGTCATCAACACTCTTCGACAAAAGTGAGTGACATCTTGTAAAAGAAGCATGATAAAGTCTATTTCAGGCAGATATGAATGCCAATACATTTAAAACTTGCAATGGTGTTTTCAGAATATTCCTATTACAGAAAGACTTTTTTTTTATATTACATTTAATATTTTAGTGCTGGCTTCACTAACAGGGTATATAGAAACATTCTTGAGGATATATTTAGTTGGATAAAAAGTTCTCATCAAAGGTGCTTAGTGTAACTTTATGCGTAATATAGTTAAGATTGGTCATTGAGTGTACGTATGTTATCTGGAACATTCGATGTTCTTTTTGCAAGGTTTCAATATACTGTCGCTTCACTCTCACAGGTCAAGTGCTTATATAACGTCTTGTCATCCGGAAATCTTCTGTGTGTATATCATAATCTGGGTTGACTTCGTTTTTTTGTTACGTCGGTGACACTATTTGAGACATAATTCTGTATCTAGTGCCTATGAGATTACCTTTTAGATGAACAAACAGAAGCAAGTATCTCCTTTGATGTCCTAATGTGAGATCGAGTATAACGCTTAATGTGCTACCCTACATACTGGGATCGCCACAGATCAATTTCTTTTAATTTAATATTAATTCTATTCATATCTTTCGTATTTTCTGGTGTGTATCACATATATAAAATATAAGTGTCATTTCCGTGGCCGACTACATTAAATAATGACATTCGTCAGCCAAATCTATCAGATTTTTATATATATATATATATATATATATATATATATATATAACCCTCGATTCTTTTTGCCTTGATATTTGTTGGAAATCCTCTTCTTTACTTTCTTTATTTAAGAACTCATGGGAATTTTCTGATTCCTAGATTTATCGCCATATTAATCGCTTACTTCGTCTTGGGAAAGTACTAGAAACTCTAATCAACATCAAATTTGTTAAGTATAAGCATCTTGATCTACACAGCCTCGTTTCGGATAAACAATATGGCTTCCGTTTCGATGTGTTAATGATTATCACTGAATTTACCTATTAAGCATTAGATACGAATGGCGGAGCTCGAGCCGTGGCTCTAGATATCTGGAAGGCGGTCGACATGTTGTTTCATTCTGCACAATTACAAAGTCTATACAATCTCTGGACGAATGTATGCCTTAATCTAATCATATCTATGAAATCGTGTAATAAATCTAGTTTTAAGCGGACACGCTTCTATATCGTTTCATATTAATGCAGGGGTCACTTTGTCCTCTATCCTTTGACTTACATTGTTTCTGATCTTCATGGACGGCATTCCCGATGGAGTCAGTTCCTAACTAGGCATTTATGTCGAAGAAACAACTATTTCCTCCTATATTCGTAGGTAAAAGATTCTACAAATCCTAACTCTATCATCAGCATAGCTGACACTAAGCCCCAGGAGAGCAACACTTTGCACTTTAGTGTGCTGATGTTTTCCCTAACATGAAATGAAGTGATTACATTATAACAGTTGCTTGGTTCATTGTTTGGAACATTGATTAACTGTATCTTGCTAGACTATTCTCACCAGAAGCCATCTTGCATATTTGTAACTCTACCATCCGTCCCAGCTTGAATATGATACCATATGTGGTCTGGTGCTCCTATTATATATCTTGAGATTTTTAATGATATTCAAACTGCTAGATTGACAACTACGTGTCACCGTTTCGCTGTTGAGCTAGCCAAATGCGAGATGGTGTTCTATTATAATAGTTTTTTTCTCACACTTCTTCACTGTGGACCTCCCTTCAGATTTCTCTGTATTCCTGAAGACTAATCCTTTATTGTTCTTTTCCTCACTACTCTTCACTAAAGTATTGTCACTCTCTTTCACTCCGTGTAACCCATTGCGTCTTGGTATTCATTTGAAATAGTTAACGATGTCATCATGTGTAACGATTACTAGGAACGAGGCCTCACCAAAAAGAAGCTTTCTAAAGTATACCGGATGTAGACAAAAGAATTTCTCATAGATCATTTGTTCTTTAAAATGACTGAAAATGAAAGTTTACTACAACATGATCATTGGACAGTTTATTCATATTCCAGCACAATATTCAACAACTTATCTATCCATCTAGGTAACTAGCTAGATGCCTAGCTAGCTAGATAGCTAGCTAGCTAGATAGATAGATAGAATCACTACTATGCTTTCCAGCCAACTTTAATCTAAAAAAAAAACAATTAAAGGCTTTGTCAATCGATAACTAATCTCGTCTTGATTGGTCACTTTTTTCTCGGTAATTACTAATGTTTTGTCTCTAATTCTTCAACACCGAGTAACAAATTGTATCTCAGTGGCTTTACTGTCTTGCATAGGGTGAACTCGATTAAAAAAAAACATATAGCTAGCTGGCTAGATAGATAGATAGATAGACACATATATATATATGAAGAAAAATATACTGAAAAAACAAACAAAAATCCTAATATGAGATTATGCTGTTTTAATGATTAATGTCAACGTCGGACGTTTCGGTCTAATAGACCATCTTCAGGACATATTCATAAAACATAATTAAAATAGACTATATACAATTCAACATAAAAAAGACGATGGATATAAAATTCTTTTCGTTTTTCATTCAAAATACTCAAATTTTAGGAATACGTTTTCACAACATCGCCCACGTGACGACGACGTGATCATATTTAAACGGAACGCTGATCTTATAAAAGATTTCAGTTATCTGTTTGGATTGGTATTGCTTTTATGTGTGACGTCGTCCCCCGGTTGCAGCGCCAACTGTGACGTTCTATCCTGATCTACCACGGCGCCAGTTGTGACGTCCCCAAACAGCACCAATTGTGACGTCCTCGCGGCGGCGCCAGCTGTTCGCTCCTCGTCCGGGTGTCGCTGCTCCAAACGTGACGTCCGCTTGTCGCGTCAGTCGTGTTGTCTCGTCCTGTGACGACCAACTGGCTTGGTATCGGTCGCGGCACCCAAATGTGACGTTCTAACCTTTTGGTGATTCGGGTGGGAATCTGGTTAGATTTGATATCAGCCTCGTCGTCCCCAACTCGCTTCCAACGCCTGGTTACCAAGGTAACTGCATTGATCTCCAGTCTGCCTACCCACGTTGTGAATTGATCTTAGACAGAAGAGATCAAACAGTGGTTGGGGCCGTAATGCAAACTGAGTTCAACGGGGTGATACTACACAAATATGCATAAAAGAAAATAAAATGAAAACACAAAAAGTTCAAAGTATCAAAGAAAAAGGTAACAAACTTTATGTCTAGTTGTTCGATACATAAGACTGCAACTATCTCCCGACCCGTTCTGTGGATTGTGACACGTCGTTTCCGCTAGGCAAGTTTTAACGCTTCAAGTTGTTTGCTCTCTAAGAAATTGGTGTTTCGGTGTGTCTTTGGACGAAAGTCGAAAAACTTATTTCGGTGGTCTGGTTCTAAGTCGCTCTTCAAAATAATTGTTCTTGGGTTGAAGAGGAGTCCGGAATTTTGCTTGAATCTTGGTCAGCTATCTCCGAGGCGGTTTCAACTGGAGACTGACTCTGGGAACTCAACTCTGGAAACTCGAGCCCGAACTCTGGAAACTCAACTGGAAACTGCCAGAGCCCGAACTGATTTCTGCCTGTTGGGGCCTCGCTTTTATTGGCGCCGACCAAAACTGGGTTGGGTCTGTTGGCGTCGGGGGGTTCCTCGATAATTCTACATACATATCCACCTCTTTTATTTCTGGTTAGGGATTTTCCACTCTTTTCCATTTTTGGGAACTCTTCCTCACTCCCACTTTCTCACCATACCTCTGAGGGGCGTGAACTGCCCTCCCCACTTCTTCTCATATTTATACTCTGGATGGGGCGTCGACAGCCTTCTTCGTGCGTCACGTGATCAATCTCGGCCAATGAGGTTATGGTCGGGTATCTTTCCTCCTACTTCGTGCGTCACGTGATCACCACTTGAACAATGATGTCTTAGTCGGGCGTGAACAATCCGTGGCTTTGTTTCGGGAAAAAAAATATCTTGCTTAACTTAAAAAAAAATTATCTCTTCTCTTTTTCCTTAAATCGCCGTTATCATTTCTCTAGCCACGGACAATATGACAACTCTTGTTTTACACGTGGTGTTTGTCAGGTATCTTATCGCTAATTCATCAAGATGGGTGGTATTCTTAACATGGCTCAGAAAAAAAGAAATATCCCCAAAGTTTTCAGTCAGTCTATCGCCTCCAAGGAAGAAAGAAAAAACACTTCTGGTTCCCTGATAATTTTATTATCGCCGGCCAAAGTTGTTTCGTCGAAAAGAATTCGGTCAGCGCACTGCTTGTGTGGGATTTAATTTTTCATATCTGTCCAAAGTCCTTTTTAGTGGCCTGTTTCTCGTCACTTATCGAAATAGCATTTTCACTTGAATTTTTCCTTGGCCAGTGGTGGTCTAGATAACACAGCCGTTATCAAAACACATCTGGTTCCTTCTTTCTTTTCCTTTTCTTTTTTACTAAGAAATTCCCTGTCATTGTAATGACACCCTTTTTCATTTGTTACTTATCAATATTTTCATTGTCTCTTAGCCGTGTGTGTGTCTGCTTATCACCTATGAATCGTCTCGCATTTCTTTCTGCCTTCTTTTCTTTCTCTTCCTTTCTCTGCCTCGTAAATGGTGCCACATATGTCCATCGTCTTTTTCATGTTGAATTGTATATGGTCTATATTAATTATGTTTTATGAATATGTCCTGAAGATGGTCTATTAGACGGAAACGTCCGACGTTGACATTAAACATTAAAACAGCATAATCGCATATTTTTTTTTGTTTGTTTTTCAGTTTATTTTTCTTCATACTGTCGGATCTATATCCATATATTTGCTTACATATATATATATATATATATATATATGTTTGTGTTGTGAATGTGTGTGTGTGTGTGTGCAGACTGCAACAAAAAGGGAAAAGAAACAAAAATCCGTGTGGCGAGTTCAATTTCCGGTTCATTCTGCTTTATACACACCACCGAAAGCCTTTGCAAAATATACAAATCCTCTAGCGAGGGGGGAAGCATATTAGAGACTCTTGCCTTGATTGGAAGTCGAACTAAGTAAAGTAAAATTCAGTCTAAATTCAGATTTCCTGAGGGCTGTTTGGAAATTTCTTTACTCCATTTGTACTAACTTCGAGCCTTGCAAATGATATAGCAGCTTCTATACAAGCATTCAAAACTATGAATAACCTCTCTGAATAATCTGCATATATACTTGAAACCTGAATTGTTGGGCCTTCATATGTCAAAAGCGACAGAAGGGAAGTGTCGCCCACGTATGTGTTTCGCAATAATAAAAACATTTGAAGAGTCATCGCTTCGTTTATTACATAGCAACATATTCTAATAAAATATCCTGCTATTTTTTTATTTTTGTCTAGCTTAAAAAAATTCAAAAGAAATTATTAGATGCGTCGCAGTGAAAATAGTAGAAAATGCTTAATCAACATTTCCCTAATCAATTTAGCCCGATTCAAATACGATCTGTTGTATTCTTTGTGTCTGTTCCAATAATTAGCCTTGTCATTTTACAATTGGTATTTGCTTTCAAAGTAGAAGAAAAAAAAAAAAAAAAATGACTTCCTTGTTTTATTGGTCCACAAAGGGAGATAACTATTTCCTAATAAAAGGTATTTCGCGAAAACGTTATTTTCAATTACAAAACTCAATTACGTGACTTCTGCACACAACCTGCTCCACAATATTGATCTCCTTATTGATCCCAGTCTGCTAAACATAAAGTAAAACATCTGAAAAGAAATGGGAATAAAAGAAAGGTCGGTATATTTTGAATCGTTTGATCGTGAATTAATAAAACAGGAAGAATATATAACTTGTCTATCCAACGTTAGTTGATTTGAGCAAACACTAAAACATAAAAAAAAGGAAACTGATTGAAAAGAACAAGGAAATATTGGTGTTCAGTGCAGTGGTTAAAGCATTGGGCAAAGATTAAAGAGATTCATTTCTAAGATTTGGTGGGAAAGATAATTTGGAATATTGAAATATCTCTTTCAAACAATATTTGACATCATAAAGTAAAAAGGCCCGTGAAGTATTCTTTTTACAATGATATTCACTCTGCACAATTCCCAAGAGCCACTCGAGGTAGAGTGTTACAGAATATGACTTACAGTTTACGGGGATATGTCGGGAAGATAACGTTTTACGCTAGATTTGAACAGATTAAGATTGCAGTAATCGAGGATGAATTATCTTTGTCCACAAAGCAGCGGTTCGGTAGAAGAAGCCGCTTGAGTGAAACTTACATCTCAACGATGGAATATGATGGGAATGAAGGTGGCTCGTTCCAATGCGTGTGGTATGGCGGGTCTTACGCTTGAAGGTGAGAAATGTTGCAACTAAGTAAAGTAGTTCGTCTGAACATCTTCCATGGAAATAGTGATGGTCTTTTACGGTGGAAAATAGTTAATCACCCACAAGGATGCGAATACGGGCTTGGAATCTAAGCTCGAAAACGAAGTCTTATTGCATCAGAAACACGAATGACTTTTCCAATGATATGTGTCAGTCCGTAGACGACGGAGAACACTCAGCAGTATCTGCCTTCTTCATCAACAGTCCTATTTAACTATTAGAGTGAGTAGCCCAGGATTATGTTTTACTGCACGGGGATAGATATATAGACATCCGTTTCAGACAGGAATAAGATGTCAAATTTCGCGTCGAAAGCTAGAGTTCAGTATGTGGAATCTTGGAACGAAGACCCCTCACATTTGTGTATGAGATGGTGAACATGGGATCTACTTTTGTTTTTGTTACGTTGGGATTGATTTTATGTTCACATTTGTTGTAGACATCTTTAGAACTTGGTGTATTCGAATAAAGACTAGGTAGCGAGACAGTCACATCCACAGGGGATACCCACATAAACAGCCAAGACTGAATTATCCGGAGGCAAGGCTATAACAGTAAACTTCATAATAGGACCGCGAGGCCTAACCGGATATTTATGCCCTATACAGAAAGCATTCACAAAATGACAGTAAAATAGCCTCTATATTATTCACCTACTACCAAGATATTCAAAAGTTCTTGTCCCTGACTATAAAGCAGATAACTGAATGATGTGGGGCTAAAGTTGGGACCAGAGAAGTAAAACACGGATTAGATGTAAGAAAGATATATTAACAACAGGTTACAGAGATCGTGTAAGAGGAGCTTACTATATCACTCTATGTCACTCAGTATGTCGCTCTGTGTGACGATATTTAGTCACCCCCCCACGAGGGTGTCATATGGCACAAGGCCTTTTTGGGCCTTTAGGCTCGGCCAAAAAATAGCCCATTTGAACCCGTATTAATGGGTTCAGGGCCGGTTTTACCTACCTGAAGGAGACTCCGCCCTTCGGCGTAGCCTCCTTCGGGTTCCTCCCGTCCGTAGGAAGAGAGTTGAACCAAACAGTCGCACCAGAAAGTGAGCGAGTGATGTCGCTCAGTGTGACGATATTGAGTCACCGCCCCCACAAGGGTGTCATGTGGCACAAGGCCTTTTTAATGGGCAATCCGAGCCATTAGGCTAGCCAAAAAATGCCATTTGAACAATATAAACGGGTTCAGGGTATTTACCTCCCCGAAGGAGACTCCGCCCTTCGTCGTAGCCTCCTTCGGGTTCCTCCCGCCCGTAGGAAGAGGTTTAACCGAACAGTCGCACCAGAAAGTGAGCGTGTGATGTCGCTCGGTGGGACAATATTTATTGTTATTATACAAACAAATGTGGCACAAGGCCAAAAAAGGGGGATTGGGGAATGACGGTCTTCACTTGTCATTAATCTAAAACTTAGCTAGTCACAGACACTGACCCAGACATGCCAACAATAAACCAATCACCAAAACATCACATTCACTCCTACCAATCTTACTACGTCCACCATAATACCTCAGTTTCTCTATGACGTCCTAACTAGTCCCCATATGTACAAATATTGTTCATGGGGAAGGTCATAAAATTAACAACTTTTAAAAATCCCAAATGAATATTTACAGAATGGACTAAATATTTACAATAAAACTAAACAAAACTGAGTTAGTAATAAAAACCCCCACAAACTATGAATGTGGCAGAAATGTCAGTTAACCAGACGAAATCGATGCGGGACTAAGAAAAAGAATACACATTCAGACCATCAAGCATTCACACAAACACTCACTCATTCCATACACAACAACAAATACGAAAACACACACCCGAAACGAAAGGCGTCCCGCATCCACCAGAAAACTGACATCACTAACCACCTAACGAGGGAGGGGATGGGAATTAAACAAAAAAAAAAAAAAAGGACAGAAATAAAGGGACCAATGAGCTTACATACCCTAGCTAAGTTAAACGGGGGAAAAAAAAAGAAAAAACTAAATATTCAATAACAAAAACCTAGTCTAACCTAATATTTGGGTGGGTTGCCAAAGTTCAACCCTGTTAGGACAATATTCTGTGCCTAACCGACATCTAAATGCCACTCAAGGTCAGCCCCTTTCACTCTACACATTCGCGCAAGATTCACCCACCTTTTGCCGAATTCTGATGATGGGAGCCGCCGCCTTTCCGTCCTAATCTTGACTTTAAGCTGATGCCTAAAGTACAAGATCAGTTGGGAAGAAGTGAACTTCTCGCCTTCATAGAATCCCTTCTGTCGCGTCGTCCAAATCACGACTCGCATAACCCCTAGTAAGCAACAGAACACATAGTGTTCAGCCTTCGTCAATTGCGATACCACATTGCTACAAACAGAACTGGCTTCCAGGACAAAAAACTTTCCCTGCAGCATGCGAACCATGAGGCCTTCAACAAACTTGCACAACGGCACTAACACACTGCACTGAAAAAGGCGTGACCAATGGTCTCGACATTCCCAGTACAGCGACGACAGTTTGGATATTTCTCCAAGCCTGCTGAACAAAGTCTTTTGCCGACCCAGAGGGCCCCGCGAATCATCAGCCAGGTGGTGATGCCTCATCGTTATTGAGACATTTCAACCCAGGCTGACCAGCGAGCCTCCTGCTTCGTAAGACCGAGCTCGTCGATCAGATCATCTTGAACGGCCCCCCTAACTAACACACGATATAATGCCTTACGTGACAACGCTTGGGCGTCGGAGAGGCCAACCGACGACCGCAAGAGGAGCTTCAAAGCGCGACGACATTCACGATAGAAGGAGCACTCGCCACGAGGAGTACGACCGGCCTCCTCCTCGCACGAGTGCACACTTCTCAGGGATGGGAAATGTTTACGGACATCTTCTTTCCAAAAGGTGCCCACCTCATCCAAACCGCGACACATTCGGTCAAGAAAGGTAATGCGTAGCATATATTGACGAATCTCAATGCTAGGCATTCCCAGACCGCCCTCAGAGGGATGAAGGCAACAGATCTCGCGAGATGCCATGTGGGCCTTGCCTCTCCACAAGAAAGAGAACAAGGCCTTGACTAACGATGTTAGTCGGGCACACGGGAGTGGAAGCACAGAAAGACGGTAGAGAGGTATCGGATAGATGTGGGAACCACAAACTTCCGCCCTTCCCTTCAGGAAAGTCCCTCCGAGACCACAGACTAGCCGCGACCTCGGCCCGCCCTGTACCTCCGACCAATTCTTTTCCAACTGGAGATCAGGACCGAACCAGACGCCGAGTATCTTGATCGGCCCATCCGTCCAGAGGAAAGGTCCGGGAAGAGAAACTCCCTTCCACGCACCCAACCGCAAGCCCACAGACTTATCGCGGTTGATTTTGGCCCCTGTCACCATCTCATAGCCACTGATCTGCTTACTGACTTCGTTAATCTCGGCTCTGCTCGACACAAGAACCGAAACGTCGTCAGCATAGGCAGAATACCTGGCCGAGGTGTTAGCACCAGGCAGCGAAATACCGCGTAGGACCGGATTCGCCTTTAACTTGCGAAGGAAAGGCTCCAACGCAAGAACGTAAAGCAGAGGCGATAGCGGACAACCTTGACGAATGGAGCGAGACAATACGAAAGGCTTTGATCTTACCCCATTCACTTCCACCAGCGCACCGGGGGTCGCATACAAGAGACGGATCCAGGAGCGAAAGTCGGCTCCGAAACCGGCCGCCGCAAGGACAGCCTCCAGAAATCGATGGTCAACCCTATCGAAGGCCTTGGACTGATCTAAATTGATCAGCGCGGCTTCACTGTCGACTTGTTCTAAGATCAGGCGTACCATGAAGGTTATCCTGAATAGTCCTGCCCTTCACAGCACAAGTCTGTTCAGGGCCAATCAGACTAGACAGGACAAGCTGCAAACGGTTGGCCAAGATCTTCGCCAAAATCTTTAAGTCAGTGTTTAACATCGTTAAAGGGCGAAAGTTCCCTAACCCATCCCCACCGTCCTTGTCCTTACGCAGCAACTTGATGACACCTCTGGTGAAGCGTTGAGGTAAAGACCCCTGCCTCATCCAGTGGTTGTACATCAGTTCCAGCAAAGGCACAAAAACGTGCGACAACCTCAAGTACACTTCGTAAGGCAGACCATCTAATCCCGGAGACTTATCCAGGCCAACCTGCTTCAGCGCTTCCCAGATTTCCGACTCTGTTATGCGGCCCTCGCACCTAGCCACTTCAGCTGCCGAGAGGCAGGGAAAAGTCAACTAAATAGGCGTCGAACTGAGCAGAACTCAGACCGGGCTCCCTGGTGAAAAGCTCCTGAAAATAATCTCGAAAGACCTCACATATGCCCGCGTTTGTAGTCACAGTCCGCTTATCCGGTAATGTGACGCACGCTATATGTCGCCTGGCCGCGTTTCGATTTTCCTCTACACGCAGTTCAGCGGCCATATTCGTTGCCTCAGAAGACATTCTTTTAACCTAGCCCTAACTACCAGAGCTTGATCCTTCTTGATAAGCAAGGAGGCCAACTCTGCCTTAGCTAAGACTATGTCCCCCACTAACACGGGATTTCACGGCCCGATCAACTTTATCTTCTAAAGCCGTTTGCGCCGCTAATTTATCTAAATTGAGCCGACGACTAAAGTCGGCAGCAAACGAACGAATCTTAGATTTTAATTTTCCCCACCAGGCATTTCCCACAACCGCTCCCGTCAATTCCTTCTGGATTGTTAGTAGCAGCTGGTCCCGGAAATCCTGATCACTGAAAAAGCGAACAGTTCAATTTCCAGTAACCAGCCAACTTAACCTTAGAAGCTTATCTAAGTTTACACGGACCCGGACAAGCCTATGGTCCGTATAAACTATATAATGGAAACTTGGACAGCCTAAGAGCCCTACATCGACTCTCTAACTAAGACTCGGTCCAGGTAGCTCGCAAGCGAGCCAGGAGCCGAGCTGCCACTAGTAGTCAAGTCCATGCTACCTCCCGAGGGTGTTCATTCCGGAACTTATCGACAAGATCAAACCCATCGATAAAGTCCCGAAATGGTTTCACATCCGGGTTGTTAGTACCTTTTTGTGCCCTATCCGATCTATATCGGGGTCAAGGACGGCATTCAATCCCCGCTAAAATTACCCGACAAGACGTCGTCAAGAACGGCGCGATCTGCCGAAACAAAGCAGGCCGCTCGGAATGGATATTGGGCGCATAAACCCCAATGAGACGAAGATGCTTCTCCTTTATGGTAACATCCAGCAAGCAAAGCCTGCCCGCCGGATCTGCGAAGACAAAGGGTACATGCAGCCTTCAAAGACCTGCAAACTAGCCAAGAGACACCCCTCGAACAACCGTCAAAACATGCTGAATAAAGGGCGAACCCCTAGACAGTATGTCCTCACGATCATGAGAATTAAACCGGGTCTCTTGCAAACAACATATATTCACCCCGAGGCGCTGAAGGTCACGAGAGAGCCTCACCCTGCGAGACTCGGACCTCAGGCCCCGGGCATTCAAACTTGCTAACCAGAGAGCCATCGTGAAGCCGATTAGGGTTGCCCTTCAGGATAGAACATGGCTGGGGTGAGGACACCCACAGCTTGTCCCATTGAGCCAGTCCTCATCTCAAAATCAGGCGAGTCATCCTGGGACAAGCCGCCGATGTCCGAAGGATAAGTTAATTTAAGGGCTCTATACAGGGAAGGGTGAACAAAAAGCGGGACCCTCCCCTTACAATTCTTTGTTTCGTCTAAATCTTCCTCAATAAGAACGGCAGCTGGGGGCACCACTTTTAAGGACGATTTTGCCTCCTCAATCATGCCCCAAATCTCCCGCGTTCCCGGGCCAGTTCTTACCACGGTTAACAGGGTTCGGGCCCTTGAAGATTTTCCGGCACCTCCACATCCACCCCATTGATGTGCCGAAAGTTCCATAATACTTTTAAGGGCTTCGGGTTTTTCGTTTGCCCGAAGACCCTTTCCGCCTGTTCCGGGATACGCGGCAGACGTCTTCCCCAGGAGATATGGAGGTTTCACCTTTTTTTTTCTCAGTGACAGATTGCGACTCCGGGCTTCTCACTCTTTTTTTGGGGGGTGGGAACGGGTGTCATGTTGGGAGTGGTGGAGGAGTCATGCCTGAAGGCGTTCTTACGGGTGAAGGTTTCGCAGAAAGATGAGGTTTAGTCGGCGAGTTTGATAGAGATTTCGGTGGAGGAGGTTTTAAAAAATCCTTTTTAGATGAAGTGGGGGAAGACGGGGCAGAGGATAGAGGGGCCGGTGCCCCCGACGATTTTTTTCCTTTTCCCCGCTTCGCTTCCAATTTTTCCTTCAGTTTCTTAATATCAAGAATTTTTTGCCAACTTGGCTCATTCAACTTTTGCGCATCTGTCGCCGTCTTTTCGTATGACGCAGAGGCGTCGCCCTCAGCGCTGGTAGAGGGAATGGGGCTGTAGGTGATGATGTCCCTGGAGTCATGCTGGGACGGAGGAACCGCTGTTTGGCTCTTCCCCTTGCCCCTAACCACGAGGTGCCATTCCCCCTCATCCTTCTCCTTAACCACACTAGTGGCAGGCGTCGGTTTCGGGGGCAATGTGGGCTTAGACCCAACCGAGGGACTTTGCCCATCGGTCCGCCTCGCAGCTAGACCCATTACAGGTGCCGCGGATTTTACCTTATCGGCCAAGGGGGTATTTTGGTCGCCTGTGACCGGAACTCCAGGGGCCTTCTTCCCTGGGCAGGAGGAGGAAAGGTGACCAGTCTCCACACCTCCAGCAAGTCGGTCGCCTACCAGTCACAATGACCGGCATTTTCCGGTCACCTAAAACCAAACAGTTGGGGACGGACTTGAAGGCCTCTTGATCAAGCATGATGTCAAACGTCCATCCCCGTTCAGATTGTCGGAGAGAGCTCCTAAAATCTGGCCGTACTGCATAAAAAATGCAGCCAGAAGCTCTCCGAAATTTGAGGAGGAACCTCAAAAACTGCCACCCAGGTCCGCCTGCGGCCCTCATATTCTGTTCTCAGAATTAGATCCTTAGTGATTAATTCTTTTTGGCCATCGCCAGGCAATCTTCTGGTGTGGGCAGCAGAATGTCCCCATGAAAATCCCCTACCTTTTATGACTCTTTGGGGTTTTATCCCCAGGGACAAAAGTGATTTAATCACAATGTCTTTTGTGGAGCGACAAATCTTTTTAGTTTTCTTGTCCACCACAAAAACCGTCACCATTCTTTTAGCAAACATACCGATTTCCTGGACATCATCGACGAACCCATCTTTCTTCACCAGATGGGCATAACCTTTCGCCTTGTCCAGGAAATCCGCCATGTTCAGTATACAATTCGGCGGAGACTTCCAACAAGAGGGCGACTCAATGAAACGTCTTTAGAAGCAACATTCGGACTTTCTCCTTTTCTGGAGGAACTTTGGTCATTTTAGGGCTGTTAGCTTTTGGGCTGTTAGCTTTTGGGCTTTTACCAGCCCGCTTTTTTGTCTCATTCTCCTTTGGGTTGGTACTGTCGACCTTCCCAAAGAGGTCTTTTCTTACTTTAGACCGACTGCCTTCGTCGGCCATACTGAAGGGTTGTGAAACCAACCACTAGCGGGTTTTTTTAAACACACAGGGAGAGGAGTTGGGAAAAAAACAAAATAAAGAAAACCTGGATAAACCAGGAAATTAAAAAAAAAAACAAACAAACAAACAAAAATTAAATGAAAAAAAGACTGAAAACAGGTAAGACTTAAATAAAAATAAAAATGGCGCCCGAAGGCAGCCGAAAATGGAAAAAAAAACAGAAAACTTCTCTCTTTTTTTTAACCAGAAAAAACTAAACAAAAAGTACAAAAATAGAAAAATAAAGTTTAGCGGCTGAGGCCGCTAAAGAAAATGAATTAAAAGAAACTAGTCAAAATAAAAAGGAGAAAGAAGGCGACTGAAGTCGCTAAAAAAATAAAAATAAAATAAAATAAAATAAAAAAACTTCTTTTTCTTTTTTTTTTCTCTAAACTGGTCTTTTTTAAATAAATAAAAATAAAAAAGCAGTCGTCCGGTTTGACAAAGTCTTACCGGACTAAAAAAAAGAAAAAATGTGAGCTAAGGCCCAAATACAAAACAAACAAAAAAGAAATAGAAAAAATTAAAAAGAATGAAAATAAAACAATAACTTAACAGATAAAAAGGTCCGGATTTTTTCACAAAATTACGTCCAAGTAATAAACAGCTGCAAAGAAACAGTCTCACAGAACAGGAAAAAAAGGGGGGGTGAAAGAAACGGACAGAATAAACGTCAAAACTGTCGCTCGGTGGAACTCTCTAGAGTGCTATGTCGCCGACTTAATATAGGCCTGGAAGAGTCTATTGTGTAGGTAGTTTCCGGTCTCACAATACTGACAAAGCCAGAAAACGTTTAACTATGATAATGAAGGAATCCAGAAATATAACAGAGCTGTGATACGCCGAGTGTATGTACACCTATCGTCTAACCAAAAATCAAGGCAGAAAAACTCCTTGAGTGAGAAATATCGTACCGGTCATAGACCTCAGGTACCGAGACAATCTCATTGATATATGAGGACTAAAATAACTATTAGACGAAGTAGGAGTTAACATAGGTTACTCAGGGGTGCATCAGCATCTCCTACTCCAGTTGGATTGAATATTAACGTAGAAAAAATGACGTGAACTCGAGCTAGCATTGGCAATTACCTATTTGGGAAGAAAGAAAAAAATACGGCTAGGAGATATTGGGGTACTGGGGAAAAGATTCAGATTTACGAAGAAAGAATTTAATAAAAATAATCAAAACGCCTTTGAAGTAATATAGGAAGGGAAAAAAATTCGAATTTTAGAAAAAATATACTAGATTCTTCTAAGTAGATTAAATAATAAGTATATTGCTAACACACACACACGTATATATAACTGTGGAGACCCCTACATACATGTATATGTAAATAGAAGAGGAGGCCTTGTGCATGATTAAATATTAAACTTTTTTAATCGTTTCACCAAGGAAGACGGCATTACTACTAGAATGCATGGGCCTACAGGTAGTGAAAATGAACGAGAAAATTGAAAATGGGGAGGACTGAGGACAGATAAACATGTTTCAAGAAGACGGAAAGTGGCTATTGGCGTTGCATTTGAATATTTGAAGATTTTAGTTACCAGGGAAGCTATAAATCGAAAGAGAGTTCCACGGGTGAGGAGTGCGAGATAAAAACTGTTCGAATAGAAGTGACGCTTGCATCTAACTAGTTCAACAGTAAAAGTGACCTAATTGTCAATATAGCAGCACGCTTAAATTCATGTAGTTATGACACCAGGTAAAAACAAAACAAAAAAAAACAGCTTGTTCAAGCAGTTGCCATGTAAATATTTGTAGGAAAACCACATCAAGTCTTTGAGAAAGTGACTGTGGACGGGATGCCAGGTCAGGATCAGTTATATTGCGGATGCTTCTGTGAATTTTGTCAAGAATCTCGCGATGCACAGAAATGGCAACAGTATTCAATAGAGGGACGAATGGTAGATTTATAAATGTGCAAGATGCATTCGGATGCGAAAATGTTTATGCCACGACGCGATGAACCAAACTGTAGCCGACGTAGAAATTGACTCCATATAGTCGCCCCACTTCATGTCAATAGAAAACGTGAATCCAAGGAGGAGTAGAATGTTGTTCTACCCGAGTTCAGAATCAGCCACCATGATGTTTAGCGGAGAATGTTCTCCGTAGGGATTAAATGAAAGCAGTTTTGTTTAAAAGGATTTGAAATTTACAAGCCTTCAGTTAACCAGGTTCTTTTTTAATAGTAGTGACCAGATTGACTTTTTGGGATCTGTTAGGCTTGCTACTAAGATAGGAATAAACGTTAGTGTCTTCACAAATGCCTACTTGGGAACTGATAATACCTGAGTATTATTGGATGAAGAACAGAAACAGCATAGGGCCAAAGAACTGCCTGCATGCCCGTTCAATACTATCTTTATTATTCGATTTTTTAGGAACGTTTGGATTAGGACAAATATATGACCCGTGACGACAGAGCTATGGAGATTACATAGAGGGCCAGCATGACAAATCCTGTCGAACTCCTTCGAGATAAGTAGACCCACAGCCGGAGCAAATCTCAACATTTCAAATTGATCATGAATATATTCAACAATGTCAAAATGAAACAGCAGGAGAACAGGCCACATTGAACTATATTGAACATTGCTAGGTAATTTCGACCAAAATTCTGATGTTCCACACTACTTCATAGGAAGATTTAGGTAGGAAACGTCCATTAATAATGGGAATAGCAATACCAGTTACAGGTCTTGAGAATAATATATCAAGAGACTGTAGTACAGTCTGTTATGTAAATGAATTCCTAATGTTTCCTTATTAGGAGACGTCTAATATTATTATGTCCATTACCGACGTGTCCTCCAGAATTTAGCCTTTGTAATTATCATGTTGGGAGGCACGGTGGAGTAATAGATAACGGCTCCGATTGAGGAAGCGAAGATCCAAGTTCGAATTCCATTCGATTCCATTATATGCTAATTGGGATAGGTATGAATCCTCTTCTTCTCGCCCCAGCAGTGGGTTAATAGTAGGACAAACTGGGTTCTATAGCCTTGGATGGCAACTGGTCTACCGCAGAAAGAAAAGGCAACCTCAGGAAAAAAAAATCTGCATCGTCAGTCATGTATCGAAAGACACATGCTCGCCTAACTGTGTATCACGCCTGGCATTTAACTGCCTGAATTTTCATATTGTATTTTCCTTTAAAAATCATGAAAATACTAGCTCCTTGTTTTATTGTTCAAAGAATGAACTACCGCTTTTCCCATAAAATATACCTTACGAAAACGTCATTATACTGATGTTACCACTATCTCTGTATCTGTGCATCAATTTATGCAACTCAAGGAAAAGTATGCCCGTGATTTGAACGGTTATTTTGGTGTGGACGTTGGTGTGTGACTGAACACACTTCCTACCTCCACCTGTCTAGACGTCTTTTTTTTTATTATCGAGTCCAGGCATATTCTACATTATTAGTTATTTATTTGATTTCTGTTAGTGAATTCTATTTTGTTGTGGCACGATTGGTCTTCCCTAGAAATATTCTGGCTCACAGCTTTTGTGAGCTAATCAATAATCAGAGGATTCTCAATGGTGAGAATGGAAGCCACCTAATGATATCAGACAACGCAATCTGAGTGTAACACATGAATAGATTTTCGCTATCAGATCTTGCCTCTGCAGAATTCTTCCTGGAAGCTTGTCTACCCAGTCAGTAAGAATCCCCTGGGAAAACAGGTGCAACATGGTAAATTTGAATGAAAAAATACTTATAATCGGAAGAATTCAGTTGATTGGATAATCCAGCTAAAGACGAGTGAAGCATACTTTATCTGATTCGAAACATTCATATATATATATATATATATATATATATATATATATATATATGGGAATAGATAGATAGAGATCATTTCAGTTGTTTTGAAAATCTCATGTAAGAGATCTCATAATATATTCTGTAGATAGATTCAGACAGAATTACGGTTGATAAATTCTGCTTATTCAGAAAATACACAACACACAGACATCAAAAGGAGAGATACCCTTATATATATATATATATATATATATATATATATATATATATATATATATATATATATATATCATATATATTCATATATACATATATATACAAATATATATATATACATATATATATATATATATACATATATATATGTATATACATATATATATATATATATATATATACATATATATATATATATATATATATATATATATATATATATATATATATATATATATATATATATATATATATATATATATATATATATATATATATATATATATATATATATATATATATACGTGTGTGAAATAGCGATGTATATTTTTATATATCAATAACGGTATTGGGTGAAGTGCATGAAAAAGTGTAAAAAAGCTTGCTTATGACGCATTTACCCTTTAGGTTTTCATCCGACAAAATTTGTTCTGTTAGTACGACTAGAGCTGTTAGTTTCTTTTGACTGTTTTAAATGTATTTTTGTGTTTTTATATACTAGTAGGAGCGTTTATTCCGAAACTTCATTTGATAAGCACGGCTGGAATTCAATACGCACACACACACACACACACACACACACACACACACATATATATATATATATATATATATATATATATATATATACGCGCCTCAAAAAAATTATTTCGGTTGAGCTCTGGGGGACAAACTGAATTTGTAAACTGGTACTATTACTGCTGTTGATGCAAGACGAATCGAGTTCTTCCGTCAATGTCGCGTTTATCAAAAAATAAATACGTCCAACTTCACCTTCTTTCCTGCCGTGCTCCTATGGCTTAGGGGTAGAGTCTCCGTCTGACACCAAATCCCGGCTTGATGCAATCTGATGTCCATCCATAGTGAGAAACTCTGAAACAGCGAAACAGTAAACGTGCATGACAAATATATATATATCTCACATCTATCCAACCAAATACGTTAGCTCTATCTCTGATATTGAGCGCTTTCTAATAAGTACCGCGCACATAATATATAAATAATTATACATATATATATTTATTTATATTTATATACACTTTTCACACACACACACACACACACACACGTATATATATATATATATATATATATATATATATATATATGTATGGGATAACTATATATATATATATATATATATATATATATATATATATATATATATATATATATATATATATATATATATATATATATATATATATATATATATATATATATATATATATATATATATATATATATATATATATCAAGAATAAGGTTAGAGTAAATATGTATGATAAAGTTTAAAATGTTTTCATGTGACGCGTTTTCTCTCTTAAGACTTCGTCAGGCAGGATTTGTTTGCAAGGATGCGACTATAGATGTGCACAAACGGGAGACGCTAGAAATATTAAATCTATATTTTTTTTCAAATATTCTTTTTAATGTTTTGGGTATATAATCTAGCCTGTTTCCTTCAGATTATTTTCCTTTTTGTTTCTATCATCTTTGCAATTGAATATCCCAAATTGTTATAACAGAATTCCTGCCAGGAATGGTGCAACGTTATAAGAAGCTGGACGCTAATTTACTGCAGATGAACTAGAGATTTCTAGATATTTTCGTCCTCAGGGTTTTTTTCTTTTGTCTGTTTTAAGTAGAGTAGCATTTTTAATGTCAACATTTTGGTCAGTCTCATTCCGGGAGACAACTAAATATGTTCAATATGTTGTTTTCTAAATTTGAATGTGAATTCATGATATTTTACAGATGAATAAAGGGATGTGTGTCAGCAGAAGGATGATGAGAATATGCTGGACAAATCATCGAAGACATTCTAAAGAAAATTATAGCTAATGCTCCTACTGAAAAGAAGAAAAAGTCAACTAAAATGTCCGGGTCATACTATGGAGAAAGATGGCGTGGAAAAATTTAACACTCACAGGGCATATTGAAGAAATTGTGAGTAGATGGAAACACCGGGTCTGTTTAGTGGATACTCGTATTATGTAGATGTTCCGTTTAATTTTAAACGCTATCTATTTCGTCTACCGACCTCTTGAAAACATATTAACGAAAATTGGCCTTTCAACAAAATTCGAACCTGTGTCCCTCTTTGTAAGAGAAACGATTATCTCATCAGGCGTGCTTTAACTGCTGAGCTATGGAGAGTTTTTAAATCAAAAAGGTTCTATTTAACTTTAAAACACATTCACTAGTTCAGATTTCTTGAAGGTTGTATCTACTGTTTTGTTTCCGAAACTCGAAGAAATGTAAGATTTCTAAACAGCTGTAGGATTTATTTTTAATCTAATATGTTTCTATTACTTCAAACGTTATTTTTGTGGATAGCCATATTTGATTAGACTTTTTTTTTATATTAAAGCGTATTTATTTAGACTTTCCATTTTATTTTGAACAGTATTTATTTCGGCCTACATTCTCAGGGGGAAAAAAGACTTACAAAAGAAATTTTACCCTACGGCAAGATTCGAATCTGTGTCCCGCTTTTAAGAGGAAGCAATCGTCTGAACATGCGTGCTTTAGCTACTCTTCCACAAAGAGATTCACAATCAGGAAAGGTTCTATTTCCTTTCAATACACACCCACTCGTTCAGATTTCTTGAAAGTCACATCTCCTCAGTTTTGTTTCTGAAACGTTAACAAAGCAATTTTCTAAATAATTAAAGGATTTATCTTCTTAATCCGACATATCTTTGTTACATCAATCGGTATATACGCTTGTTAGAGAAGACGATCTTTTTTTTTTTTAATTTTAAACAATATTTACTTCGTCTACCGGCGTTCACACTCAAGAAAACGTATTAAACATGTTATTTACCGATCCGGTACGTGTGATAGCATGTGTGTTAACTTACCTGTGTATATTTCTGCATTTCAATATATATTATTTTGAAAGAATGGCAATGATGAAGACTATATTTTACTGAATATATGATCGATCATGGTAATTCTGGAAACCAATGATTTTAACGCAAACAGTTCTTGCATAAATACACCTTTATCTGAAGAAATAGCGGAATGCTGCTGCTGCTACAACTACTGCTAGAACTACTACTACTACTAATAATAATACAATTCTTCATTTACCTTATTATCCTTGTACAAACTAAATATGAATTCATTTGTTGGTGCGTTCTACCTCATTTACTACTATGGTATGTGATCTAGAGCGCTACGAATTATACCGTGACCTCACCTCACCTCTCGTGTGTCCTGTCCACATAAAAGGAAAGCAATGGAGTTCCCACGACAGAATCCCCTTAGGTTTGAAACCATTAACATGAGCTGGATAACCTCCTTCATATTAAAATGTCGCTGAAAGAAATTTATAGACGTGTCATCTTGACCGAAGAAAAAGCTGTCGCATTTTTACGAGACAACAATCTGTTAGATACACTATAATGATAGATGGTGCGGTAGACCGCACTATAGTAGTAAGTGAGGTAAACCAAATGCTATAGTGCTTGATACCGTGGTAGACGGCATACTATAGTAGCATCCATTTGTTTTAATTATCAATAATCATATTATTTTGCTTGTTTCTTAGGTGGTTAGTTAGAATGTGAGTTTTGCTTATTAAAAATGGAATATCCTGTTTTGATCGCATCGAAAGACAGTTAAGACATATCAGAAACACGATGTGATTTCAGTGAGAAAGAACAAAGAAAGAAAACAAAGGAAAAAAAAGTGGGAGCCCAGAAGACTCCCATATTCTTAACATCTCATTAAGGGTAATTTCACATCCGTTCATTTGTAACCATTTACCACATTAAATAATAATCCGCGTTCAAAATTATGATTGGTATTTCAATATTGTGTTAACGTTGTTAAGCTGAATTATTTACCGATGCAACAGGGGAATTTCCATGGGTATCTTATAGCCGTGGAACGAGCAAGTATCTTATTCAATCATTACCTTACGGATTAAGTTCCTTCAGAAAATTATATTACAAAAACCATGAAATTTTCACGAATATTTCTTGTTATATATTATTTCATGAAGAAAGAAGACCCTAAATAAAGCTTCCTTTATATTAATCAGATATTAACAAAGAATATTTTGCTTTGACATTTAATTCACGAGCTTCTCGTATTGCAATTATTCAATTTCAAGTGACATGTCGCTGCCTCTATTTTCTGTAAATTATTTCATTGATAAGATTTCTCGAGCATTCAGGCCGTTAGACGAAAATAAATATAATTTTTGATAAATAAACGGATCGTCCACTCAAATACGAGTATCTTCTAAAAATAAAGTTTATAATGAAATATATATATATATGTGTGTGTGTGTGTGTGTAAAATCGTGGCGATTCGGTTAATAGTGTCGTCAAATGTGACAGGAGGCATCTTAAATTAAGGCAATTAAAATATATGATTTTAATATTTTATATATATATATATATATATATATATATATATATATATATATATATATATATAAAGAGAGTGATAGCGCGCAGGCGCAGATAAGCAAATAAATATTAACTTAATTACACCTTACGTTTATAAGTTCTTAAATTAAATATATTATTTTTTCCCACAATAGGAAAAAAACGTCATATAAACTTTAAGCTTGCATCATTTTTATATTTTTTTTCCTAATACCTCCCCACATAGTATGTATTTTAAATTTACACCCGAATAACATAAATTTTAAACTTTGAATCTTAGTATAAATCAGCGTTCCATCCATGAGACCTAGTATTAAAAAAAAAAATAATAATAATCGACCTAATCGCCATATAGGTTTGACGACTTGGAAAATGAAAATATATATATATATATATATATATATATATATATATATATATATATATATATATATGTGTGTGTGTGTGTGTGTGTGTGTGTGATATTTGAACTATGTGTCGATGTGATAAATTTCGACAAATATAAGTAAACTACGAGAATTATGATGCATCTAGTAAGAAGAAAAGTATTTATTCGATTCTATATCTTTGAAATAAAACATTATTGTGAATAAGTGATTATTTTATTTATAAATCAATGCGTCTAGTGGAAATAAATCCAGTGTTTTTATTGTTTTATAGAAAATTTCAAATTCTTTATCAATAATTTTTGAAATGTTGTTTAAAAAAATAAGATTTTTAAATTTAGAAAAAATAATAGAAGCGAGTAACGTGATATAAATAAAAATAATGAATCCATTATATATATATATATATATATATATATATATATATATATATATATATATATATATATATATGCAAATATAGTTTTAATGTGTGCTATATTTATGGGATATAGTGCTCAATATCAGAGACAGAGCGTATGTAAATACAAATATAAAAGTGAACATTGAAGTCAACACTCAGAAGCGACAGGCTATTTCATGCTAGACGCAATCGTCAGGCCTATATATATATATATATATATATATATATATATATATATATATATATATATATATATATATATATATATGTCTGTGTGTGTGTGCGCGTGTGTGTGTGTGTTTGTACATCATATTTATTTACAAATATCTCAGTGCACGCATTTCTGTTTGTACTTGCGTACGCGAAGTCACCGGATGTTTCATAGTGTAAGTATATATTTATTTAATGAGTCCAAATATAAATTTAAAAACAAAAATCAATCAGGTATCATTTAATAAGATAATGCGATATTATGGAGTAATATATTCTATAACTAATGAGCTGCTATATTTCGGATAATTATTTAATCGATAACCATAAGAAAAAATACAAACGTTCAAATAGCGATTCCTATTGGCAAGCAAGAATATGATTATAGCAGTATCTTCGACCTTGCACAATTTCCATCATCCATATTGGTTTCAATCACTTTTGCACATAACTCAAATCTCGTTTCAAATCGTCATGCCAGTGTTCCTTTTTCAACCTGTAAAATAAGCGTGACTGTACAAATAAAGGCTTTGCCAGGAATAATTTTAATTTTAGCTATCGTGGCGATTCGATTAATAGTGTCGTCAAATATGACAGGAGGCATCCTAAATAAGTACCTAGCCGGTCGGTGGTAGGGTCGCATTACAAGAAATAATGTAATCATGTTATCACTTGATTTTGGTCATGAAGTTTACTAGTTTCTACTATCTCCATCAAGATCCAATGGTAATTTTTCACAAACTTATTTACAAACGTGTACTAGATTATCAAAAACTCGAAATGAATACTTTAATGTTAAATATAGACTAAAGCAAATGAACAATCATTATGGTAGATTTTCAAGATGACAGAAAGTTCTGCTGAAAGCTTTCAAACCCTTTGGAGACCAATGATTGGAATGACACTCGGACATGCATCCAAGAATAGAAACTGAAGATAGCAGTTGCGTGTCTTCAAAATAATATAGTCCAAGCCAAATGTTGCCGAAATGTGTATAAAAGAGGTGTCAAATTTGCTGGCACATCCAATTAAGGTGTCCTTAAAATTGACCACTTTGTAGAGATAGCTCGAAACAAGTTTGAAGAAAGATCTACACTTAATAGAACTCCCAAAATATCAACCAGGCAATTAAAACCTTGGTAAAAGTATAAAAATACGACATGGATTTCTTTCGAATTGTACGGGCGTTTACCATATGACAGAGCGACAATTCCTCACGATGTTTGCCGAAATGTTGTAGCCGATGCTTTCATATCTTCAGCCAATGTTCTCAATTTTCTGCAACCGTTTTTTTTTTTTTTTTGTTCTTTACGGCGTAGGTTTCTCTGAATATATTCCTGGCCGATGAACTTTTGCTCTTTTTAATTGGATGGTTGATTTTTGTTTGGTGTATGGCTTATTTAATACCGAAATATTTTTAAAATAAACATCTCTATATAGTTTGTAGATACTCCATTGTAGGCATTGTATATTTCCATATTAGCCTATTGCCTTAAGGAAAACATTA
>CAHIKZ030001258.1:1732500-1745000 GCA_903632075.3 Acanthosepion pharaonis
TAAATTGTCGTCTAAATTACGAAAAAATGAGAATAACACTGACACCACATTTTAACAGTTATATTTACCCAAATGACAGAAAATAACTTCAAATACTAAAGAGTAAATTCATTCATTAAAATTGCCATTGACTTCAATCACGGCTTCCAAACGACTTCGGAATCGCTTCCAAATCTTCTGGACGGTTTAATTCATAAGTTTGTGAATGTTGCCATAATCTTGCCTGCAGTTCATTTTTGGTGCTACAATGAGTTTTGTTAGTCTCTCTCCCAACTACTCCCACACATAATAATCAAGGGGATTTCTGTCTGAGGATTAAGGTGGCCAGATGCAAGGGTTGATGTGGTCAAAGAAATTGCCTGTCGGCCATGACTAGGTAAAGAGTAGTCTTCCAGCATTCACTCTTTTGACCCAGGATAGTACTACCTCTTCAATGAACTTGATGACATAACAACGCTATCACTAGTGAACACTCCAATCTACTTAATATACATTAGACTCATCCAACACTTTTCGAAATCTCTTCACTGAAACACTCCGAAAAATTCGTATTGGGGGCTTACGGCGAGAATGAGAAACAGTACAGCATGCCATATCCAACTTTCTGGGGAAGTGAATTGCGTCATGGTACACTTTTTCTTACAGACGATGCCTTAACTGACCTTACATTAATACAGTCGACAAAATCAAAAACAAACAACGCGCATGCGCGGAATTAAGAATATAAAATGTCGACAATTCCCCCACCGCAATCTGTACTTATAATATAACTATGTTGAGGGGAGCCAAGCAACTGTTACTAGAAGCGAGCGCATAAGCTGACGTGATCAACAATTTGAACACGGTCATCATGGGCAAACCTTCTGTTATGAAAACTAGCCCAGCCACGGACGGCTTCCAAAGAGTTTTACTCCCCCAATTCCAATCACACGTATTTTGCCAACCACGTCTGAAAGTGCCGTTCACCAGACCGATAAGACCATCACATCAGCATTGTGACAAATGGACTATGGTAAGATATGAACCCAAGTATGTAAGCGTGTCCAATACATATAAAAATATCCTTAAAATATATTAGGATTAGCCGCTTATTAAGAGTTTCATTAAAGAAAGACTGAACTGTATTGCATAACATGAGAAAGGATTTTTATATCTCTTTATTTTACGCTTGTGTTTTTACAGGACATCGGCCACCATGGCTTTCCAAAACTTCTTGTTATTTTTATTTTGATGCAATATTTGGCTTCTTAACATCGCTCATTCTCCTCGCTCTGTTATCTGTACCCCAAATTAATCAGATTGATTACTCTCAATAACACCCTCCGTTAATATCTCCTGTGAATATTAAATCCTCCAAATCCTCTATCTTTCTCTCTCTCCTCATTATGTGTTTCAGAAATGTCAACTTCCATTCACATTTTTATATCCTTCAGCACTTTCTCGTTTCTTGCTTGTACTGTCTAGGGTATTCTACAAACGAATAATGATAATGTGTTTCTAAACACATCAGGTATTATATACACACTTGTATTGTTAGATGAATCAATATTCCAAATAATGAGCATTAAAGCGAATGCTTTATTATCGTGTTTGTTTCAAAGGCAATTAATAGAGGGAAGTAAGCAGAGATAGACAGGGAGATATGACATCATTGTCGATGTCCCATAAGATCATGAGATATAAATGAAGATATATATATATATATATATATATATATATATATATATATATATATATATATATATATATATATATATATATATACTAGCAGTAGAGCCTGGCGTTGCCTGGGGATGTAACAGTAAGAGATAGATCAAGTAGCGACCATCATAAAGATTGAAAAATAAAATTGACAAATATTATTGTTTAAGGTTGAAAGACACGCATGTCTTAATTTTTTTTTTTTTTTTTTTTTTTTTTTTACGAATTGGCCGTAATTCTACAGTGCAACTGAACAACTCACCCGTTCCCACCTTATATATAGGTTGGAAACCGGAGAGATATGCATATATGCGTAGCACATTTTTGAAAAGGAAACCTCGCTGTTCATATTCCTCACCGACCTTGCAGTTGTCTTCAGTCTAAACAACCATACATCCAGCAAATTCGCGTTGTAATCGCACTGACTTTATGTATAGCTATGGTGCTCAGTTTACTTGATTGTGCTAGATGGCTATCCACACTACGAGGAGCTTCATTCGTTCACTGAATGGTCTTGCTTTCAATACTGCTATGTGTCTAGCTATCCTCCACCTCATAAAATACTGACGGGGGGAACCGGTGTAGTCTTCGTAGACCGACCATGCTGTAGAGAGTACTGGCTTAAATGTTACCAGTAGAAATCTTAGAATGATTTGACATGTGAGATAAATAGTTCTCCTGATGAAAACCCGCACCAGGGTACTGCTTAACTTCACTCTAGTTGTGTTTGCAAATCCTTTCGAAAAGAGAAAGTGCAACCTTAATTACATTCAATGATGTAGACTAAATCTGATTCATGAACAAATGCTATCTTTGATCAGATAGTGGGATTGAGCCCGTGCAAGTCCTTTGTTTACCTTAAAATGTACAAGCATTGGCAAATACAAGGGTCATTGTTAGATAATCTGAGACTTTAATCACAACGTCTCTCCCTCTCTTGGCAACAGTGGAAATCACATATCTCGTATGACGATAAAAATGTCCTGGTGTCCAGTTTCCGGTGACAAGATTGTCTGAAATATGTATGACAGAGGCTTTACGTCATATGCACGGCTCAGAAGACATCACATCGGTGAAACTATGTGATATATGATACCAAGAGATGGTAATACTTGGAACTGAGATAGTAGCCATCACACACACACACACACACACACACACACACACACACACACACACACACACACACAAATAAATATATATATATATATATTGAAGTATATTTGGGCAGTTTAAAGAAATACAAAAAAAAATATTTCTCAGTAATACAGGCCACACCATACGAAGGACTTTATCTATGTAAAATATGTTTTTGTTTTGTAGCTGGTCAGTGGGAAATGTCATGATGCCATTTCTAATTTTAGGTTTCTGTGCGGGGGCCGGAAAGGAATGTGTACACGCCAGAAATTATTATTATTATTATTATTATTATTATTATTATTATTATTATTATTAAAAACACAATGACTAACATTTCAATCCTTGCCATAGTAAACATAAAACGCCAGCAGTAATAAAACATATAACAATAGTAACCATATCATTACAAATCCGACCTCAAACAAGCTATATTGAATCAACTGATGCGAAAGTTAAGAAGCTTATTAAAAAGTTTTTTTAAAAAAGCATAAAGTTTGACATGACTCAACATTGAGTTTGATTTTTTTTTTTTTATAATAGTTTACTTTCTCCCTGAATCCAAAAACAAGCAGTCTATCTGAAATGCTTTAAAAATACATTTAATTTATACTTTCCTGGCTTGGTTTTTTGTCATATATGACCCAAGGTCGTTTAGAGTGTCACCATTGGTGAAATAAGTTCGTTATTCACTGTGTATTATAAGATGGTTATTGTATCAGATTATTTTTACTTATCTATATTTTTGCTTATATATATATATATATATATATATATATATATATATATATATATATATATATAATGTTATCATTAGGTATATCCGCCCCAACCTGGGCATATTGTGGATGGACAAAGTGCCTAACACTGAAGTTCTTCCAGGCACCGGACTAACAACTATGTTCATTCTGCTCAGACAGAGTAGGCTGGATCGTCTTCGTCGTATGGAGAATGGCCGATTTCCCTAAGACAACCTCTACGGGGAACATGCAAATGGCAAAAGAGACACTAGTCGCCCTCAATTTCGCGACGGGGATATCTGTAAGGTCAACATGAACCACGAGGGGATTTTGCTGCTGATCGTTCTGGGTGGATACGCAACCTGACTAAACAACTAATGTCAGGAGAGAGGCAAAACTGAACAACGCAGCAGAAGACAAGCGGACCCGCAGAAAAGAACGCAGCAGTATAAACAACACAGAGAAAAAATCACAGTTGTGTCTTGTTTGACTGAGACTGTCACTCACGTATCAGCGAAAAAAAGAACAGATCAGTTGGATCAAACTATGGTCATTGATCACCGGCGGAGGCCTTATATCATTAGCAAAATACCAGAAAAGCTTCAAGCTTGTCTTTTCTACTATTAAATATGTTTATAAAACAAGTTATATGAGCGAGGTGAAAACATTAAGGAACCCTGTGAAAGTTCCTTAATTTAAAATATACTTGCATGGGTGGATTCCAACTTTTCTATCCTGTTTTAGTCAAAGATCGTTATTCTTTTCTCTATTATTTTCAATAATTCCCCAGATAGGGCAGAAATAAAAGCTTATTAGCTTTTGCTATTATTTCTGTTTGTAACAGGGATTGATATGTTGAAATCACCCAACTTATTTCTGTAAATAAATTAAATGCTTGCCTTTTTTACCTTTAACATAGGCTGTGCGAGTAGATGCGTGATCGAATGGTTAGACTGTCAGTATCCCGTGTAGTTCGGATCTTACCCTCGTTGATAAATCAAGTATGTGACTTCTTTAGCATTTCTTTCATGTGTCATCGGTGGGAAGTGACTGAAAACTATACCACAGTTTGACGGTACCATTTCAGGAGAAATGCTGTAGAGGAATCTGTTCGAAAACCATGTTGTCGTAGTAGTTAATTACAATCCGTTACCTAATGGGCTGATAGAAGTTCTTTAGAATTGGCTGGCAATATATCCCGTAGCAGTGTCTCGAAATATATACAGTACCCCAATCAGCCTGGTCGCTTACAGAGATGTATCAAACTGATAAAACAGTTATTAAAATAAAGAAATGCTTTCATCTGAGTTGGCAATCTCCTGTAGAAAGAAATAGGACAGCAAATAATTGGAAACCTGCAAAATCTTATCAACCCCCCCTGAATATTAGTTTTCAGAAAAGATTTACGGTATTCACTTTCCAGTATCTCTTTGTTTAAATATCTTTCTTTGTTTTTGATGAAAACCAAACTTAGGTCTTGTGATCATTACTATTCCTTTTGTTTACTGTAAACATCACTGATATCATTAAAAAAGTTTAATCTACAATCCTTGTTAGCGCACATCCATGTTATTGTTAACCGTTGCTACAGTGAAAACCTATATTAAACAACTGTCAATTTCATATTAAATAGCTTCAAATAATTGTCCTCATATAAAGTATTATTATAGAGGTAATGTTAATGGTGACATTAGCTGTTTACTTATAGGGAATCATTCGGCATTCATTGACCAAAAGGTTAGCGGTATTGCCATTTGAAAGAGATTTTTAGGAAACTAGGCGTCTCATGACTACTAACTGTTATATCTCTTTCTATACGTCCTCGTTAATTCGATTTATGAGTGAAATCATCATAATCAGCACCAGCAGCAGCATCCTCATCTTCATTATCATTAGCTGCATGACTGTGTGTGGTTTCGAAACGTCACGAGCATCTTGCCGATATACCACTATTTCTGTGGAAAGTTTTCATATGAACAACATTCCTTAGTTCCACCATTTCTTTCCAGTTAAGACACACCATGCCACGCACATCGTAAGGAACCACCCTAATTCTTTTCGTATTCTATTGATGAGATGTAACTTCCTCTCAGGCAGCTTCTTCCTACGAAACGCTGCTCTGTGTAACCGATTTCAAATTAGATGCTTCCCCCATCACTGCAATTTTAATCTGTTCAAATCTATGGTTAAATCTTATCCTCCCCCCATATCAAGATAAACTATGCCTCTTATGCTGTAGCCCACTACTTCGAGTGGCTCCCAGGCCTTGCAAAAGTTGAACAGCACTGTAAAAATATGGATCACAGCGTGTGAGAAATGACATATTTCCTTGAACATAGCTCGGTTGAAACGAGGAAAAATACGTTTCTCAAATCCCCTTTCATCGCACTTTCTAGTATCATTGAGAGTTTCGCAAGTTTAATGTATTCTAGATAGATAACGGCTCGAAGGAGAAATAAGAGAACCGAGTTCGAATTCCAGTCGAGTTCGTTACTTTCAATTACCCGCAAGTTAATGGGCAATTCCTTCTTAACTTTTTCTTTGAAAATAATGTGCAATGGTAACATCTTGATTTTGTTACCTTGGGAAAGGAATGAATCGATTTTGTCCCCCAAGCTATGGATTGAATAGTAGGAAAGATTGAAACCTCTATTATTAATAGTATTGTAGGACAACTATGGATGGAAACTAGTGTACAGCGGGAAAAACAGAAGCCTATTGCATTAAAACTTCTGCTTAGTAAGTTATGAATCGAAAGAGACATGATTTCCCAAGTGTGTATCACGTATGACATTTGACTCAGTGTAAAGATTCAATATTTTAATTGTGTCATTATTTTCCTCGATTCTAATGCATTCTCTATACGGATAATTGATGCCAATGACTTGAAATCTCGACGATTTCTTGGGATCATGAAGTAGGCGATTTAACTATAAGACCTGATGAACTATCCCAAGTATTTTCTATGATAAATTTTGTTTGTACAGTTTAAGATGTCAGTTTCTGGTTTTGACAATCACTTGTGAACAGAAAATAACCTTGTACATAGACGGTTTTGGCGTAATATATATTTAGATACTTTTGTTTACCAATTGAACGGACAGCTTCGGATAAATGATTGCATTTCCCATTCATTTGCCCTTTTGATTTTATTTCGAGTTCCAGTCATTGTAGTTTTCTCTCAGAAAAAAAAATAAATTCGATTCCACCATGTCTATTTGTTTGTGTGCCGTTTCTTCTCTAGCCATTAATTTACTCAGGCGACAGAAAGTCTCTACCGACGAGCGATACCTGAAATGCGGACTGCAGATTCTTGCAAAGGTGAATCTTTACTTATTTTTCTTTTAAGGGTAATCAATATTCTAGTTGTCGACCTTTCAGTTACCTCAGAATGCCTATCTCAATCTCACCTCCGGCATATATGCATTGAAGTCTTTTTTTTCCAGCTGGCTGCCAGTGTACTAAAACAAGACATCTTTTACAATTGCCACTTTGCCAAGTAGTTTTATGCAAACGAGGATTTACGCAACTTTTTGTTAATTCCAGTGTGTAATAAACTTACTGGTTACGGCATACTATATATTTTCAAATTCAAGTTTAGAACCGTCAATCTTAAATTGGACGACTAACCTTCAAAGAGATCATAATCAACTTCCATCTAGCGATGGTAGTTGAGCAGTTTTCTTACCGATGATGAAGAATATCGAAGCGGCAGTGGAGGTTCAACCATCTTCTCACTAATCTAGAAGAGTCTTGAAGCAGCAGTGATTCTATTTTTGCTGCAGAGAATACCATGGATTCAACATCTGAGCAACTAGAAAGTTTTCAGAACTAATGGGGAAAGAGAGCTTGTAGAATATGACACACATTTTACGTAATGAATACAAAAAGGATAGATGAAAGCAGCACTTCTGTGTAAATTGTTTCCAGAACAGGAATTAGAAGAAGTGACCAACAGGAAATCCGCCAGCGAACTAAAAATGACAGGGAATTGGCGAGCGTGTTGATTCAAGATACAGCACAGGGAAATGCAACGCTAACTAGACGTATTGAAGGAAAGAACGAGCAAAGAAGTAAGTACGTTTCACGTATATAAAGATTTTCGACAATGGCTGTCAGTGTTGATAGTGTTATAGACAGGATTTTCGACAATGGCTGTCAGTGTTGATAGTGTTATAGACAAGATTTTCGACAATGGCTGTCAGTGTTGATAGTGTTATAGACAAGATTTTCGACAATGGCTGTCAGTGTTGATAGTGTTATAGACAAGATTTTCGACAATGGATTGTGTTATAGAACAAGATTTTTCGACAATGGTGTCAGTGATAGTGTTGATAGTGTTATAGACAAGATTTTCGACAATGGCTGTCAGTGTTGATAGTGATTTTATGGCTGTCAGTGTTGAGGTGTTATAGAGATTTTCGACAATGGCTGTCAGTGTTCAGTGTTGATAGTGTTATAGACAGGATTTTCGACAATGGCTGTCAGTGTTGATAGTGTTATAGACAGGATTTTCGACAATGGCTGTCAGTGTTGATAGTGTTATAGACAGGATTTTCGACAATGGCTGTCAGTGTTGATAGTGTTATAGACAAGATTTTCGACAATGGCTGTCAGTGTTGATAGTGTTATAGACAGGATTTTCGACAATGGCTGTCAGTGTTGATAGTGTTATAGACAGGATTTTCGACAATGGCTGTCAGTGTTGATAGTGTTATAGACAGGATTTTCGACAATGGCTGTCAGTGTTGATAGTGTTATAGACAGGATTTTCGACAATGGCTGTCAGTGTTGTGTTATAGACAAGATTTTGACAATGGCTGTCAGTGTTTAGTGTTATAGACAAGATTTTCGACAATGGCTGTCAGTGTTGATAGTGTTATAGACAGGATTTTCGACAATGGCTGTCAGTGTTGATAGTGTTATAGACAATGGCTGTCAGTGTTGATAGTTTTAGACAGGATTTTCGACAATGGCTGTCAGTGTTGATAGTGTTATAGACAGGATTTTCGACAATGGCTGTCAGTGTTGATAGTGTTATAGACAAGATTTTCGACAATGATAGTGTCAGTGATTTTGACAATGGCTGTAGTGTTATAGACAGGATTTTCGACAATGGCTGTCAGTGTTGGATTTTCAAAATAATGGCTGTCAAAAAAAATGTGTTACACGGGATTTTCGACAATGGCTGTCAGTGTTGAAGCTGAAAGTGTTATAGACAGGATTTTCGACAATGGCTGTCAGTGTTGATAGTGTTATAGACAAGATTTTTCGACAATGGCTGTCAGTGTTGATAGTGTTATATGAAGACAGGATTTTCGACAATGGCTGTGAACATCAACAAGTGTTGATAGTGTTATAGACAGGATTTTCGACAATGGCTGTCAGTGTTTTGACCATGAGAAAAAATCCTCCATGAAAGTATCTCGAAATTACAAATACAAGATTTTCGTGCCTAGATCTTGGTAATTCTGGTGCTGCTGAAGTTTGAAGTAAAATTTGTATAAAATATTTAAAAAGTAATAACAAAATAATAATAATACAAATAATAATGTGACACATGGGAACATCAACAATAATAATAATAATAATAATAAGATTGATAAGCTGAAAGTTTGGTAATGAAATATTCCAGTAATAACTAATTGAAATAATAATAATAATAATAATAATAATGATAATAAAAGAAATACAAAACTTTGTTAATAATAATGATATGATAATGATAATAATAATAATAATAAAGTAATAATAATAATAATGATAATGATAATGATAATAATAATAATAATAATAATAATAATAATAATAATAATAAAAAACCAATAATAATTTTCTTTTCATTTTTTTTTTTTTTTTGACCTGATACTTTAAAAAATAAAATTTACATTTACATATTAATTTTATTTATGAAAAGAAAATGCAATCTTTCTAAGAAGGAATATTGGAATTTACAGATGGGCCAATAAATTATTTTTAAATTTCACAGCAAAGACAAAAAACAACGCTATTTTCAACGACTTTAAAAAATAACGGAATTTACATTTACATATTACATTTTTATTTTGAAAACATCTTTCTAGAAGGAATATCGGAATTTACAGACCATTTCACAGCAAAGACAAACTTTTTTTTTTTTTTTTTTGAGAAAAAAGGATCTGGAGAAAATCAACAAAATTAACATGGTGGGGAATGAAGATCCCCTGCGACTGTACTAATCAACGTGCCGGGCAAACAGAGCTTAGGTCCTCGTGGGAGAAAATTAAAAATGAAACAAAAAAGTTTAGTGGATAAACAGTGTCCCAGGAGGTAACATCAACAAAGAATGAATCAAGATAATCCTAATTGGCCTAGATCCATAACCGTAAATTTAAGGAAGAAAAAAAATAAAATGGTCTCGTGAGGAGTACAAAGATCGCCCTAAACTAGGCCAAACATATGACATTTCCCACAAACAATTAGAAAGTACATAGACAAAAATAAACTAGCCAATGTAAAAAGGGACCTATCAATTAAATGATGAACCAACAAAACATGAAAAGGAAAGAATCAAGAAAAAAAAGTAGTAACCTAAGGATACACAAATCACTGTGAAGATAATGCTGAAAATTTAGAAATAGTTTGGTCTACAGTTGACAGAATTATTTCACAGAAAAAAGATTAATATACAAGAAGCCAAGGATGAAAGGAAACGAATATCAATACACAAATAATAACCAACAAATAACCTCAAAATAATAATAATAATAATAATAATAATAATAATAGCAGCTCTAAAATAAACTGAACATCAAATAAAAAAAGGCAGTCTCAAAAATACAGTAGTACTCGATGAACTAGCAAGAGGAGTAAATGCCAAAAAGAACTAGAAAAGTCGAAAGAAAATACAATATCAGGAATGAAAATGAAGTCCTATCAACTAAAAGAAAAATAAAGCAAACAATACAAGAAAGACGCTACGAGAAAAGATCAAATTCTATAGACAAGATCTTTCAAAGAAATGAAGTGACAGTCCCCCTAAAATGGAAGAAGAAATGTAGAGGCAGATTGGATTGCGCAAGAGTTAGAACAAGAAAAATAAACCAGAACAGACATTTGAATCGTTTGGGCATGAAATCTCAAGGAATAGAAAACATTATATTTAAATACAGCACACAAAAAAAACTCAGGACGTCTTCCTGCATGGATGATAACAAATTTGGGACTGTTAACATCTATTTTAACAAAACAGACATAGGGGAACAGCAAACTACTTGGAGCAACAGTTGACGGTGTTGTGTCTCTAAGCTGCAGGTAAAGCTGAGATATGAAATTCCTCACTGCCAATTTAAGAGCCAGAGAGTATCTCAAATAATACTATTAATTATAATACGTAAACATATTGAACACATTCTTTTTAGGGGTGGTCTATCTCCATTTAGCCGCTACGCATGGCGTCCATATAATTTAAATTCAAGAGATTTAAATAAATATACCAGAATGCAGCAAACAACATTTTGGTAATACAATGACAAAACCTAATTGTTCACAACATTTGGGACCGTCGAAAATATTTGAACCTAAATAAAACCAATATTGAACTTTTGACAGATTTATCCACAAATTTGATCATCATGTACATGTGTGTGTATGTGTGTGTGTAAATCTTTCTTATTCCTTGTGTACATTATTGGAAATGCGCTAGTAAATTGTAGAAAAGGGTTTTTTTTTTTATTGAGAAAAAATCGAAATTCCGATACACTGAAGACATACCGATGACCGGATGAAAGAAAATGAAATAAAACGATATTTGTTTTTGTTTTGTTTTATTATTATTATTATTTTTGTTGTTGTTGTTGTTGAGGTAATTAAATTTCTCGTCCACCGGAGAGGTAAAACAAAGAGACTATCTTGTTTCGATTAGGAATAAGATTAATTGATGGGCTATTCTGGAGGTTCAAGGGTCTCCCGGAAAGAAACAGATAATATTTTTACGACCAATGAGCGAGCAAGCAAATCAAAGAAAACGGAACCCGTTTGGGCATACGAAAACATTAGTTCGGTCGTCTTCGGGATATGGATTAACTTTTAAAAGCAGACGGTTTCTCGGAAGATCATATGTAGAGAATGACAATGCCAATTTTGCGTCCGTATCTCAAATAAAACTAATAATTATAAGATAAAATATTCCCCAAATCGGTGTTTGACGCCGTCCATATAATTTAAATGCAAGAGATTTAAATAAATTTGTCGACCACAGGTTTGACAAAGGGAAAAAATTTGAACCTAAATAAAACCAATATTGAACTTTTGACAGATGCAAAAATGACCACACATAAAAGCACGTTGAGATAGAAAAGGGTTTTTTTTTTTGAAAAACGAAATAATTGAAGAATTTGACCGAAAATGAAATAAAACGATATTTGTTTTTGTTTTGTTTTATTATTATTATTAGACAACGCCCAGCCATTGAAGGACAAAGAGACTATCTTGTTTTGGTCAGGATTAATTGACCAAGGAGGAGAGGGAAACAGATGGAATTTCAGAAGAGAAAGACGGAATTTTCGGTCGACTGATATGGATTAACTTTTTAAAAACGGTTTCTCGGAAGATCATATGTAGAGGCCAGTTTTTGATGGCAAAAGAGCCATTCACCCAAACCACAGGTTTGAAGGGAAAACGGTTTTGATCAAAAAAACGTGACCAAAGAGAATTGAAAAAAATGCCCAGCCATTAATTTCAGGTGACCAAGGAGGAGAGGGACAGATGGAATTTCAGGAAGAATTTCGGCCACTGACATCCAAAGCAAGAGGGGACATTGATGGTTAAAGTTAATTTCAGGGAAGGCGGAAGATTTTCCCACATCCCGGGGACATTGATGGTTAAAGTTACTCACACAAAACAAGTAGGAGAATGCCCAGGTAAAATTCCATGGAGGGAGGA
>CAHIKZ030001258.1:1750000-1777500 GCA_903632075.3 Acanthosepion pharaonis
TTAGTGTGTCATCGATTTTATGTTTAAGAAGGTCTATGACTAAGCTTGAAGAATATGAAAAAAATTAAACTTTTCTTTTCTCATGTTCAAGAAAAGGGATATATAATGTTTCCAGTTAAAGGCTGGACGAAATTCATATAAACGTAATGAAGATACTGTAAACATTATGCACGCTTAATATATTGTTATGCACTTATTGGTTTTGTTTACCGGCATATCAACACTTCTGTGGGTTATTTAATGTCGAAATATAAATATCTTGAACACAATTTTATGGCTTCAACTACAAATAAAAGGTGCTGTTAAGCATTTTCTAATAAAATGCATTGTTTGAAATTCTGCTTTAAAAATGTATCATTGGAATTTTTATTATTTATATATAAAAACACACTGCTTGTACTTTCACTATAAACATGCAATTTTTTTCTTTCATAGCGTTTTTTTTTTTTTTGGCGGTTCCCTATTTTACCATAGCAGTGACCAAAACAGGTGCTACCAAACCGTTTTATGGGTGAACTCGGGAATAACAACTATTAAGAGGTAGTTTCCCTGTTCCTGAATGCTTCTGATATCCCAAACAGAGATTGGTGCTGCGTGATAATCAGGACTATTGTCTGGAAAAAAATTACTGAATTCTTTATACTAATGTTCACCCGATATAAGACTTGTAATCCACTCATGTTAGATAGTTACTATAAAATGTCTATGACGAATGAGGTGAGTGATATGAATGAATTTGGTAGCATGTGAGGATTATGAAGATAAGCAGGATGCATAACGATTGACCGTTGACTTAAAGATGTTCATGTTGTAGTGTTCAGAGTAGCGTCGACCTGCGAGGTTGTGCACAACATAGCATTTCTTCTGGTAAAAAAAAATCTCTTTGTGTGTAACTGTCTCTTTACGTTTGGAATGCGAAGGAAATATGGATGATTCGAGTATGTGGAAGTGGCATGGCATGAAGATCAACAAACAAAAGAATGGAGTTAATCTGAATATCGACCTAAAGGAATCAGAGGATAATATATTTTTTATTAATTTTCTTCTCTACATAAAATATCATCTTTCGAAATTCTAGCTTTGATGTCTGTCCCAATACTGATTTTGAACCTCGGTGTGCTCTTTCCAAACATTATATAAACTAGACAGGCGAAATTAATATATTTTTAATGCAGTTCCTGGTAGTTATTTTTCCAGATGTTAAAATCGACCAAGTACACAAGTTTAAATATCTGGAAAGGGTTTTAAAAAATCATGGAAAATATAACACGATTATCCAAAGGGTCACTGGAATAGCAAACTATACCTTCAAAAAACTAAACAAAGTATCAAGAAACAGGGAAAATTTCTTTATAAATAAATAAAAGGTATAACAGCAATTAAGAAGCCGTTCCACGCTCCTCAAATCGTCCAATCTCCCGATCAGGGACCTTGCTGCTGGATGTAGTTCATCGTCATACGCAGGAAAAGTTATATTGTCGGGCATCTGTTATAATAATATATTAGGACGTAATTAAATCTACAAACTGACATCATTTTCCTAAAATCCTAATATTATTTTAGGACTCTATGAAAATAATCAAACATTACTTGGAGGAAATAGGGCAACGTTGAATAATGTTTCATCGTATTATTTTAATCGCTAAAATGTTTAAACTCCCCGGTTTTGATAATCGTTTCAAAATAAATACAGTAAAATATTATAAATTGTTGAATTTTTTTTTCAAGCGTCTATTAAGCTAAGTTTTTTGGGGTTTTTTTTTATTTGTTTCGCGGCATATCAAAGTCTATGAGTTATATTTAATCCCGAAATCTAAATATTTTTTAGGCAATTTTATTTTTAGGCGATAGTAATGGTTCTTTATCGATACTATGAACCCATAGCTTGGGACAGAAATGGTCGATTCATACTTTTCCCTATGGTATTTAAGCGTAAGTGAATATAACGAATTCAACTGGAATTGGAACTCGGCTCCGAGCCATCATCCGTCACACTCCGCACATCCAAGCTCACAGCGTCTGAAATTCCCAAACGTTCCCCCACCTAAGTCCTTGTCAGGTTCGACGTTCCTTAACTTCGTGTTGACAATTTTAGATAAATGATTTTCAATAGGCCAAATTTATGAAATGACATCCAGCTTCTTTTCATATGAGAATGTTAATCTCTTCAAGGAATTACTCTCTCTAAAACGTCAAAAAAGCATTAAAGTTGAAACAAGATGGAAGAAAATATTAAACTCGAAACAATGGAGGAAAATCTAATAGGGATTATAAACTGTGAAAAGCCGGTATTAAATTTCAAAATGATAAAATAGTAATATATTTATGCATATAGGTCACTGGGTTCTTCAAATATGTTTTGTATCTTATAAACTTTTTATATGTGAATAAAATGTTTTAACTTACCTTCCATATTAAAAGCTGAAATTCCATAAGCTTAACTTAGTATCGCTACTTTTTTTTATAAGGATGTAAAGCTAAACTAGACTAAATAGATTGCCCATATACTTATAATCATATGATAGAAATTTTGCAAAATTGTTTGGTTAATACCAATTTTGAAAACTATTTTCCAAGAAAATAAAATCCTTTGTAAAATACATAAATTTGTTTGTCTTTCATTTTACTGTCTTTCTCTAAACTTTCAATTTGTTTTTCCCTTTCATCTTAGTCTCTCTGTTTTTGTCTTTTTCTCTCTCTGTTCTTTTTATTTGTCTTCGAATTTTACTAATGTATTTTCTAAACGCCTTCCTTTCCTTTTTTCCTCACTCTATTTTTCTACACGTTTGTCTTTCTGTCTCTCCTCTATCTATCTCTCCCTCTCTCCCCTCTCTCTCTATATATATATATAAATATATATATATATATATATGTTTGTGTTTGTGTCTTTTTAATTACCCTTTCCTTCTTTGAATACACAACATTTAATATTGTTTTTTTCTTTTTAAGTCTTTCTTCTTTATTTCATCCAGGAAATTGAATTTTCTCATTCTTGCAGACATCGAAATCTGCTTAGAAATTTGCAGACCGAGACAAACTTGCACAAGCAATCGTCTCCAAAGCCATACAATGTTTTCTTTTGGATTTTATGTTATCTACAATTTCTTTCGTTCGGCTATTAATGGGATTAGCATTTAACAGGGTTACGTTTATTATGTAAATAAAGATATACACATAGACACACACGTACAGAGGAAATTATTCGTGTTTGTAACTCAATCCGGAAAGAGATTTTGGTTTTCAAATCAACACAACGGGTGACATATTAGCATGAAAGTAGGATAAGCTTTGATTTTAAATAATTCGACTTACGCACTTTCATTGGCAAAATAAAATGTTATCCTTTAAATCCAAATCAACCATGTAAGACTGTAACCCCATCTCTTGTGCTTATGGTTGTATAGACCAATGCTAGTCCCGAGAATAAAACCCAGATCAATGCTAGTCCCGGGAATAAAACCCAGATTAATGATAGTCCTGAGGATAAAACACAGATACTAGTGCTTTTAACTAGGCAAATAATTAGATTCTTAATATCTTCTGATGAAATGCATTTTATACATTCAACCGACGTGTCTGCAAGAGACTATTTTTTATTAAGTATTAACGCTTTCAGCCCTGACCACCGCTTTACCGGTGGTAGAGAAAAATGACGTAATGCCCAGCCACCGTTTGAACAGTGGTAGAGAAAAATGACTTAATGCCTAGTCACCGGTTGAATGGAGGATAAACACTTGTAACTATTTTTATAACATTACATAACAATTATTTGTGAATTTTGATTTAGGAGCTCAGGCAGAAAGGTTAAAATTGTTCAGGAAATATCAAAGGTTTAAGAAACAGGAAAAATTCTTTAGAAGCAAAGAAAAAGAATACTGAACTGCTATGCAATACCAGTTCTCCTATATGATAATGAATCCTGGACAGTCTACTCAAAATATTGTCCTGTCAGCATCCTTGGCGTCATCGGCAGTTTTTGAGGTTGTCATCAACAAAAAATTAGTTGATCAGCACAATAGAACGAACCTCCAGAGCTGCTAACAATGAATGGCAGAACAGAAATCTGGGACTGATAAGAAAATGACAACGTTTATTAAAGATCAGATCGATAACTTCCTGAAGGGACAAGGCACAAGAAGAGGAAGAGGATGAGTTGAAGAGAAGGAGGAAGAGGATTAGAAGAAGAGGAGGAGGAAGAGGATTAGAAAAAGAAGAGGACGAAGAGGATTAGAAGAAGAAGAGGAGGAGAAGGGTGAGGATTAGAAGTAGTAGTAGTAGAAGAAGAAGAGGTGGTTGAAGATTAGAAGTAGTAGTAGAAGAAGAAGAAGAAGAGGAGGGTGAGGATTAGAAGTAGAAGAAGAAGAAGAGGAGGTTGAAGAGACGAAGAAGAAGAAGAAGAAGAAGAAGAAGAAGTGGAGGGTGAGGATTAAAAGAAGAATTAGAAGAAGATTGGAAGAGGAGGAGGAGGAAGAGGATTAGAAGAAGAAGCCGCTTTAAACTTCACTTGATATCAGAGTGTAATTTCTGAGATGTGGTTAAGTGTTCTATTACTTGGAAGAATATATAAATAAAATTAATAACGATAATCCGAGAATTAAATATGACCAAACATTTTGCTTCGATTTCATTAATTTAAATTTCATAAAATTATTTTAAACCACATAAATATAAATTAACGAGCATTTTTAAGAAGCATAAGAAAAATCAGGATTCTGATATTAAAAATCACAAAGTGAAAACTGATATTCCTGAAACATATAATGAAAAAGAGACTTTGTAGAATTTCCTTATTTGGTAAAATTGGTTGAACGGAAAGGAAAAAAAATATCAAGAGACGCGATCGTTCGCCTTCTCAAAATATTTGACACATGAATTTGTAAAATTTGACACATGAATTCGTAAAATTTGGTTGGTTGATTTTGTTTAGCGCCATATCATCCCCTATGGGTTATTTAATGCCGAAATCTTAATAATTTGAATGCAACTGCAGGCTTTCAACTACGGATAAAATGAATTGTTGGTCATTTTCCTATAAAAATATATTCTTGGTCAGATGGTAAAAAATTGTATGTTGATTCATTTTACAATGAAAATGTATTGCTGGTAATTTTACTATAAACATATAATTTTATACTTTCATACTGTATAGTTTTGGCTTTGGAGGTTCACTATTTGCGCATAGCTGGGGCCTTGACAAGTGATTTCCCCGCGCGTCATGGTGTATCTGGGTACAAAAGCAATTGTTTCAACCCTCCCTAAAGCCGCCAATCTTTCGATCAGAGATTTTGCTGCTGGATGTTGTTTATCGTCTTACCTAGGACAAATGCGCGGATAATTTTACCCAATTGTTTCTACTCATGTTCACCCGATACAAGACTTTTAAATTTCTTTTATGTGTATAAACATTCCCATTTTGTATGTATGGGGACCATACACGAAACTATCAGGAAATAATAGCGATTATTATGGTCAATTTAAACTCAACATTCTTAAAATTAGATTACGGGAATATTTACTAACATTTCTTAAGATTGCTGTGTACTTAAAAATTATATAGAAATGCTCTCACCCGTCATTCTTTTAAAATTACGTTTTAACAGATAAAGTCTACGTAGAACAACAATAAGGATGTCAACACCTTTAGCACTTGTCATCGCTCATGAAGCATGTAAACATGGCGACTGTCGGTTAAAAACAACTATTTTCCTGTTTTAAAAAGGCATTTCTGTGTTATTTTGAACTTACTGTAAATATATATATATATATATATATATATATATATATATATATATATATATATTAAAATTAGATTAATTATACATTAATCAGACAATATTCCTCAAATAATGTTTCAGAAAAGGTATATTTTATTTTTGGGAGATGTTTTAACAAGAAAAATTACATGCCGTTGAAAGACGATTTGAAATGCCATTAATCAGCTATTTTAGAAAAAAGGAAAATAATAAACTCTTTTCCAGTCAATTTACATTATTCTTTTTAAAATCTATTTAACATTTAGTCTATTAGCTTGGAATTAAAACTAAAATTAGAGCTTCAAAAAATTTGTTTTCATTTTTTAGAGTTCATTATAAACCTTATCTATCGCGATTGTAGCGGAGGCTCCTACATATAGGTGGAACTATATTACCTAACATTTCACTGCTCTTTTCTTTGTTTCTAATGAACTTTTCCAGTTTCTAAATACTTTGTTTAGCTCTTTGGATGTACATATCGGTATTGAAATGCTTTTCGGATGACGATATCGTATTTTCCTTCCTCTATTATAAAGACTTCGGAGATATGAAATTTTTGTAATTTGCTGACCTTGCTGTTTTTAATTCGTAGTTCCCATTTTGTACTGTTTTTTTTTTTTCTGACAAGCTTATATTCTTTCTTTTCATGAGATGTTTATTCCTTTCTTCTCCTTTTACTATTTTCAGACCGGGTTCTATGGCCTGGGATGGCAACTGGTCTAGCGCAGAAAGAAATGGCAACCTATTGCGGGGGAAGAATCTGCCTCGTCAATCATGTATCAAAAGATACATGATCGCCTACACGTGTATCACGCATAGAACATGACTGAACTAAGATTTCAGGAGCTAACAGTCTATCACGCTTATCCACTTAAATATTAATATGTATTATTTTACAAGGCTAAATAAAGAGAACCAGAAACATAAAGATTCTGTTGCACCAATCCCCTAAACCAAAAAGTGGTGTTTGTATAGAGAATCAGATTTTAAAGTCATTAGTTTTACCTTGATACCAACAACGACCCCAGTTGCAGAAATAAATTGCCCATCTCCCTCATCTACAAGTTAGGGAAAATATATTAATTTTAATATCAATCCTTCAGTGAATATCATTTTAAAGGAACTGCTATTTATTTCTTTAATTTTCATTTCGCGCTTTAGCGTAACATGTCTTAATAAAATAGCTGTGCAAATCTCAGGATGCAGAAAAATTTTGTCCGTATAGAATATTTTTCTCTGTCACGCAGTTTAGAATAGATATCATCTCACACTTTCTCTGTCCTGTATCCAAAACAAGATATGGAATTTCACTAGCACTTTTATAAATGTTTAAACTCTAAATTAACTTTGTATAATTTGCTGTCTCGCCTCGTTAATTCAGTCAAATAAATTATCTTTCGAACAGAGAAATCTTATTCGTGTTTCTTTGCAGAGACGTGCAAACTACGCGAGAACAGGTTTAGACTAGTCTGGCTTTGAATAAGAAATCATTCTCGTATCGCTCTCTATCTACTACTAAAAATGAGGAGACAAAACTTACATGGCAAACCCTACCATACTGCTCAGAACTTTGACAACCAGAAATATGTGGAGTTGGTTTGAAACACTGCGAAGTTTAATCCACCTGTCGAAACCTTCACAACTAGGATCAGCATTGTCAACTACACAATCAAATCATACGCATCCTCATATTCCATTTGTAAGGATTAAGTTCCAATCAGATAGCTTCTGCTCCAGAAATTATATAATTTAGAACGGGCTCCCAAACTGATTCTTCTCTGGTCACTTTATTCTTAACACCATTCAAGTCGAGAGATAATCTATCCACCATATCATCACAATATACAATCATGTTCCCTCCTTAAAAATCCTAAAAACAACCCTATTCTGTAATCTTCCACCTTGCGTAACACTTGGCCCTTGTAATGGATGAGTAATAGTTAAAGAATTACTCTTATTATATTGTAGTTATTTTTAAGCAGTTAACCACAAAGCAAAGCGATAATAATACTAAGACGCAAGTGTCTACGGGGAGCAAAAAAGAATAAGAAGATTTTAGAAGTAAGAGAAAGTATAAGCATAAACAGGAAGTAATGGATAAACCTCACCTCTTGTTCAAACGACCCTGGGAATAGGCGAACCAATCTACTTCTATGAAATATAATCTTCTTATTGCATTACTTTGATATAGCTCCGTATGAGATGCGTTTAATCAATGTTCAATAAGTTAACCTATCATAATTGAACCAAGAATATATCGTATCTAAGCATATGCTTTGGACTTTCATGAAATCCAAAATTACACGAGTGCGAAATCGTTTTATTTATTTCTAAAATCACAAGTTTATATTTGTGCATGACGTGACGGTATTTCGTCCGAGTGGATTTACAACCTCCGGCTATAATTTAGTTTTCGCAACTTTTATTCTTAATCTGCTGAGTTTGTGTTATTCTTACGCTTTGGTATGTTCAGCGAAATTGCTCTAAGACAGCGTATAGATTTTTGGCGCGAATAAATCATGGCCCAGATAGCATAGATTCCCCAATTTAATCATTGCTAGACAGGACTTTCCCCATAAATATCTGAGAAATGGTGGAAAAAATGGCCGATTCACGATGTTAATTTGAAAAACATCATTCATAATTCATTTTAAAATTCTCTTTCTACGGCAAAACCTTTTTTTTTTCATAGTTGGAATTGATGGAAATATTCGTAGATAACATTATTGGCGTCAACGCTTTGTCCAAATGGCTATCAAGAAACGAACGTCCCTTCCAAATATTATAGAATTAAAAAAAAAAAAAACGGAATAATTTTTGGCATGTATGAGCTCATTTAATAATTTTTATCAGAGTATTTTTCAGGCTAAAACCACCCTTTTTATAGTTTCACAGTTGTACGCAATTACACATTTAAAGTGTACAAGGAATTCATTTAACTACGTTTGTATGTATAAGTTTGGAAAGAAAGTCCTGTCGTATTTTTTTTTAAACAAGATCAAATGCTTATTTGGTATTAATTGATATTTTAATCAGGATAATAATTTCTCTCATTATCGATAACATAATCCTGTCTATCTGGCAAACTGTTTATTTCTCGGGCTTAAGAATTATTCTGGTTTTGACCTCGATAAACAATCAATATTAAGTTCTAACCTCTTCGAAATTAATAGTGAGTTCTCGCTATAAATATTGTTTTGAAAAAGTAAGTCAGACGAACCAATTCTGATGAGGTAAAGAGACATTTTAGGGCCAAGGTGTTTTTCTCTCTGAGTCAATATGACATTGTGTATCCTTGCATTATATTGTACGAATAGTATGTCCTTATGCCTCAGGTTTTTCAGCAAAATCCTTCAAGTGTTTCAAATTCTCGAAAATTCCCCACCGCTTTAATTCTTCTTTTTGGTTTAGCACTTCCGTTTAGACAGTACCATTAACGTCTCAACAAATTTATTGGATAATTTTTTTTCGTTTATAGTTCTGTTTTTGCGGAAGGATTCACAGTTTATCGTTGGATGCTAACCATTGTCTTTTTTGTTGGACATGAGTAATGTTTAGCCGTTTTTTCATTGCCAGTAATAAATCTACAGAGGAAAAGATCTGTAGCAATTCTACACTTCAGTGACGAGAATGAGGAAATTCTTTGATTAAAGTTAGAATCAGTTAGACAATGAGGGACTCTGTGATAAAATTTAGACAATTCTCCCTGCTCATGAAGGTAATTTACGATGGAACTGTTAGTTGTGTGAATTTGTTTTGCTACTTCCTGTTAACTTTTCTTAGGTATTTCCACAACTACAGCTTACAGAATATATATAAAGATACGGTAAGTAAAATATGTTACATCTAAAATTGTAGGAGGAATATTGTCATGATTCATTATTTATATTGTAGTATTTTCTCGTAAGTTACCAGGTTAGCCACAGATTTGAAACTTGAGAGATCTCAGTAATAACACAACGGATAGCCAGTTCTGTTATTGCCACAGAGGTTAATAGATTTAATACTTTATTTTCTTATCAAAGCTTTATTTGGTCAAAGAAAACACCACTTTGTCCAGTTAGAACGAATGCTTATGAGAATCAGATTATTTAAATACTGCAGATGTTAGACAGGGTCTTATCATTTAAGCGAAGCTGGGACGTCATTTCGATGAAACAACCACATCAAAAAAAAGAAAAAGAAAAAGAAAATAAAAGAACGTTTGCAGAGACTTTACAAACGAGACGTTATCTGAACTGATGAAGATTGTTCTTCAGCACAGATATTGTATTTCATTTGTTTAGCTGTAGTACCAAATAGTTATAGCAGTCGGAATAAGGTACAGGAATTCTGCTACTTCTTTATGCGCCGTTTCCCTTCAGGGCGTAGTCGATCAAGGCTCTCTACAACTACCTGTCCTTTGTAGCTCTTAATAAATATTATTATTTTGTTATTTCTCCTAAACCTTGTTCCGCCATCCATTTACTCAAGCTCGCTAGGTTGCTTAGGCACCGTTTTCCGTTGTCTCACTTTCCTCCTATATGTTCACTGAGTATCAAATTTTGCAAACCCTCATCCCAGATAATGCCTTAGAAATTTCTACTGTCTGCTTCTGATTTTAAGTAAAGTTTCCATTTTTGCTTATATTCTTCTCTAAAACCTCGTCGTTGATCACATATTAGGTTCATGGTATCCTCCGCTAGGAGTGAGCACCAAAGACAAACAAAGATCCGTGATCCAATTTCTTTGGTCGGAACGTGTATCAGGAACTGAAATTCATTTCATCGGAGGCTTTTAATACAATACGTGCACTCCCACGTAGAAATATGTGTGAACCGAGGACATCTAAAAGTAGCCGGACAATCGTGATGTACGAAGAAGAGGCAGGAAAGTCAACCTCCGCCTGTGACGAGATGATTCTAAGAGCTCAAGGGATTGTAATGGCGAACCGGTGAGTTATTATAGATGATGTAGCATGTTCTCTACAGATTCGAATCATTGCTCTTTGTTCCTCCTTGTTGCACACTGCTAGCATATCGGTCATGCTTACACTGTTACAGCAGCAGGAAAACTATCGGGATCAAGCTCAAACTTCAAACACGTGACAAAATTAGTACAAATTATAAGTACGCATGTTCAGAAGGCTGTGTGAGAAAATGAAAGATAGGTTATAGCGAGTGTGTGAATAATTATTAACTTGGTTGCTTGGTTTGTCTAACGGCATATCGACTCCTTATCTTTTACTATTAAAACTATTGCTGATATTCTTATTATAAAAATGTATTTTTATACTTTCATAGTGTTTTGATCCAAATTTAGGGGATTACTACTTGCCCATGATAGGTGCTACCACCTCGGGTCAAGGTTGGCCCGGGAACAACAGAATTATGCGATAGTTCTAAGCTACTCAACCCCAGATCAGCGGCCTTGTTGCCCGATGTAGTTTTAGCGTCATACCCAGGAAGGTTTTTTTATTCTATTGATGATATATGTCTCCTCATTCTGTTAGATGGCAAAGTAATTACTGCAGTATATAAATATATTGTTTAAGGGCGAGCCGATCCTTCACTGAAATAGTCTTATGTATTTTTACCAAACCGTATATAAGATAACGTTCTAAGTCAATATGTACAAAAGTAAAAAAAAATTGTTTGAAACGAAAAAGGTCAATTGATTAAACGTACTCGTTTCATGTTGTTTAGGCAACTTTCATCTATAATTAAATCGACTGGCGACTTAGTTGCGAAACCAGTCAAGATTCGATATTTCTTTAATCCTCAATGTAAAGTTTTCATTACCTTTCCATCTTTGGTCATGTATATTTTCCTCCCTTGACAACTGTACATGATGTTTTTCTTTAAACATAAATCTTAATTGTTCGAAATCTATCGTTTTATCAAATATTGTTTCCCATCAAAACAGAATATTAGTTTTCCTTTGTTGTTAGTACGGTCTGGTTAATATCCGTTTCAATCCATTTTATACAACAATCTTTATCTCGTCATAGCATTGCTTTAGAAAAAGGAGCCACCTATATATTCAAATTATCACCAATGTAAACAATATTTTATTGTTGGATTTAACATCTTATCCCAGGTCGGTTGCGCTAGAGGAAATATATATTTCGGGTAAGGCTCTGACAAAGAACCTACTGTTAGCAGTGCAAATATACGCCCTGGATTCTCTGCTAGCTTTTCGATGACAAGTCAGTTTCATCTCAACGCTGCATTTCGATCCGCATTTTCGTCGCTGTGAACACCATCTTGGGGAATCTTGATGCTCTTTCAACAAAAGAACAAAACAGGAAACACCGTGACGGTGAGCAAGGAAAAAACGAATTCCAACTTCGATATACTTAGGTTGTATTCACGGGTTTACTCGGGATTGTCTAATTATAGGTAAATGACACTAGGATAACCTTCGATAATAAATCCGTCTTTTACTCACGACAGACAAATGGAACATATAATCCTTTCGGATAAGGAGAACACTTATTCCGTGATTTAGACTTCAAGTGTGATTCTCTCGCACTGTTCCGTAACATCAACTATTCATTCTTGAATACAGCCTGAGCTAAATTCCATAGCTTCCGGTTAAGTTGCACTTGTTACCTAAAGTTTTTGTTTTAATATAGATTATTCCTTTTCATTGTTTCTCTCTGAATGTGATTAAATGAGTAAAATAACAGTTGAGCGGGTTACATTCACTTTTGTGCAAATACTCTAAAAAATGTATTAGTCCACCTCTTCTTGCCTAGGCTAATTGGTTAAATATTATGACTTGTAACTGAAAAACAACCGTGATCTTCCCAAAACTTATTAATGCAACATCTCTTCGAGAAATAAAAGACTTATTCATTCAAGCCTAAATAAATGATCCTCAAAGTATTAAGTATTAAAACACAATTAAATCAATCAATTTCGCTAGTTCTAGCAGGTAATATATCGTTTGATGTTCTGCTATTTCCCTTTTACTGGCAACGTATAAAACCAGTACCAGATAAAATTATTTACATTTTTTTCTATGTGGTTGTTCTAAGTCATCGAACGGGGATCAATTAATGCTTAAATAAGTATAATATTCATAATATTAATGCTCAGAAAAACACGAAAATATTTCGTGCGCCTGTGTTCGTAGCTCTCGAAATGTGCTAATAAATGCCTTGTGATACCTTATTTCTGGGTGAGTAATCTGAGACGCCATATGTAGGGATTCATTAAATTTAGCAGATAAATTGATGTAAATCTTTTCTGGCTCATCAAAGAGCTGCCGGATATAACGCATTCTAGATGTTTATTGATGTCTAAGCATTTATTTCGAAAAAAATCGTCGACACATTTGCTCTCAAAGACACAATGCATGGCTGTCAGCGAATGAAACAGCCTAATATGCGAACTACGAATTACAGAGACCATGATCAAGCAACTACAAAAATAGAAATATCTCCGAAGTGTTTTACCAAACAATGGAGAATACGACACCGAAATCTGAAGACGAATTTGGATAGTGAAACATACATTCAAAATGATAAGCAAAGTATTTACACATAGGAAAATTTCGTTGAAAACAAAGAAAATAATGTTAACAGACTATTATTTTAGGGGGAATTCTATCCCAGCTGCGACTTCCAGGGGTTGATCTTCGAGGTCAGATGCAAGGCAAAATTAGGTAGTCGATTTTGATTAGCTGACCCATTGTGGGAAAAGAAATAGAAAAAAAAGGCTTCAGGGAGTCAATTCTTAATCGCCAAACAAAGTAGACGATCACCAACTGGATTGACAGAACATGTCGACATGAACGTTAATAAAATATTTAATGTAATATTTTCTTCTTTCATCTCTGAAGCCAAAACAACTGGCGATCACCCACCGCGAGAGAAGAATGCAAATCTATTATCGAATAGACACTATCGCCCAAGATCACCCAGCACGAGGGTGGGTGCTATTCAACAATAGTACTGAACTAATATGTAATATCAGTCATCCTATATACTGGAAAATCTCTTCACAGATCAAGAAGATATTTTGAGCAAAATAAATCTGGTTCAACAGAACAATGCTTTTAAAAGCATGGACTGAGCATCTCAGCAACCATGAAGTTTTACGGAATATTTTAAAAATATGTCACTTATAGTTAGAATCAGAAAGAGATATATTGCATTTCTAGGGCATATAATGAGGAAAGAAGGCCCTGAAAATATGATACAAACATGACATAATTGAAAGCAAGGGGGACAGAGGAATCCAACCCAAAACTGAATGTGATTGTGTAAATGATCGACGAATAGGGTTTAGAGCAAAAATCTTTTGTTCAGATATTCAATATTATATACGTCTTGTGCGATCATCATTGTCGAGTTTAAAATATATTTGATGAAACCTTTTGATTTTTTTTGCCATGGCTACAAGTGTAATACTGTTGGAAATAGAGAAGAATATATTAATTTTATTAATAGGGAACGAAAAAATCAGGATTTTGTAATTAGTAGCCAACCCTGTTTATTTTTTTGGTGTATCATGTTACGCAAATTCGTTATGTCAGTATTTGGGGCCGGTGTTTCCGCGAGACCCAGCAATATAACCTCATCCGAGGAAAGACGGTGAAATAAATTATATTGGATCAGCTCACCGTCACATTGGCTGTCATGTTGCAATTCCTGATTCTGCAATTGGCATCGGTCATCATAAAAAATAAAAAAAGAAGAGGGCTTTTTCGCTTGGCTGTTGACTTAGTGAACACGCGAGACTGAACCTGCTAACAACAGAAATTCCTCTCTCTCTCTCTCTCACACACACACACACAATCCCTCTTCACAGACAATTCAATATCCCCTGTTAACTGCAATAAAATGCCCCCAGTTCATAATTATGTCTTGTGTTTTTTAACACCATAAGAGGCTAAAAGCTACTACAAATTTAAATACGGATTCCCACATGATCATCGAAATTAAGCAACGTCGAGCCTGGTTAGTACCTGCATGGGTGACCTTTTGTGAATACCAGGTTTATAAGCTTGGATGAGCGTGTGGTGTAATAGATAATAGCTCAGAATTATTAATCGGAAAGTTGGATTCCAATTCCAATTCAATTTGGTTTTGTTACATTCGCTTCAGCTCAGGAACCCTTTGGAAAAGTATGAATCCCCCTCTTCTTACACCAGCCATGGATTAATTTGAGGATTGTATCAGTAAAACATTATTATCTCTAGAAATGTTTTACATTCATGAAATTGTATTCTGGGTTTAAATAAGGCGCAAAATTTTAGAAGATGAATCAAGAAACAATAATAAGATAAAAACACATTTCTCCTAATGAATAGACATTTAATTTAATTTTCAGCCAAAGTATATTGGTCTCAAATAAGCCATGGAAACTAATGTATCCACAACCACCCGAAACGTCTGTTACCGTAGAAAAACAGTAGTCAACAAATACCTAAATATGTAATATATCTTGATAATATCACACCTCGACGTCCTAGGATTATTGATGAAAGAAAATATCGTTTCAGATTTAAGACGATTCATGGTTTATAATATAAAAAAAAAGAATTATCATATTATTATTTTAACAAATAACAGAAGAAAAAAGAAGCCTATGCACTAAACGACCTCATGTTCGTTTTTACCTTGGGCTAATTTTAACCCCTACATAACTAAATTTCTTTCCATTAATCCTCTCGGAGTCCACTTGCTGCCTCCCATCAGCATGGCTGATGCTAACCTCCAGGAAACTGACTCGTCCGCGGACCATTGTTCTCGGCAAACATGAAGATCTTTCGCGGACCATTGTTCTCGGCAAACATGAAGACGATATTTTATTCATTGCGAGGTCAGCTGCTATGAGAGTTGCTTCACTATGTCGTATGCGACAATATTTCTCTCCAGAATTTATTACACATATCTATATGTCTGCCATTCGTTTATACTCAGAATATCGATGCCATATATGGTTCGGTGCTCTTGCTATTTAACTTGAAATTTTTGATGAAATAAAAAGAAGAATCAGCAATATTATCGGCCCTGACCTACCAGCTCGTCTTCAGTCACTTTCCCACCGCCGTACGGTTGCCTAACCATGTCTTTTCTACAAATACTTTTATAGCAATCCTTCGCATGAACTCTTCACTACAAAAAAATCTATAGAAAATTTAAATTGTTATTTTATTCCCTCTCCTCCACAGATAATGAATAGAACATATGGGGACTAGATAGGATTTTCATAGAGACAATGAGGTATTATGGTGAATGTAGTAAGAAAGGGAAGTAAGAATGCAATGTTTCGGTGTTAGGAATATTGTGGTATGTTTGGTTCAGCGTTTGTGGCGAGCTAAGATTAAAGTTAAGACAGAAGAAGACCGTCCTATTACCTATTCACAATTTCTTGGCCTTGTGCCACATTTTCGGTATTTGAAGTGGATATAAATATCGCTCTTCACTATCGTATTATATTTTTTTAAAATTTAAGCATGGTACTAGATTGGCGTCGAGATCTCATCAATTTACAACTGAGCCGCAAATTCTATGCTAACAATTTCCTTTCACGCAATTTTCTCATGTGAAACTCCCTTCCGACTCCACGCTTTCTAGCCAAATTTAATCTCCAAAACTTCAAATCCAATGCTAGTCCTTATCTACTATCCGGCTGATTACTGTATTCTCTCCCGCCCATTAATAATGTTTCTGTTCTTAATTCTTCCACACCCAGTATTCCATTGTTTCATAATTGTAGTACTGCCATGCTTGGGGTAAAATTCATTAAAAAAACAATAAAATTACCATTAAAGTAGTTTTGCTATTGCTGTGGTCATAGTTTCTATATTAATACTCTCTTATGTATATCTCTATAATTAACTATATTGCAGTATGCGAGAAAGGAATGTATCCTTTTAAATGATTAAATTAAAAAAAATAACACTAACGCGAAACAAAATTAAAAAAAAACTAATACATTAGCAAAACCAGTTTCTCCTTACTATTGAGATATCCATTTGTTATAACCATTTTCCTTTTCTGCTATCAGAAAATGCATGCTGTTACACAAAGAATGGATGGGCTTATTAGCAAATACAGGACACCAGGCTGCGTAAACTATAAATATATAAAGGGAAAATATATTTCTTTTTAAGCAGTAGTGACAATTATTGTTCTCATTAAAATTATTATCAGTAGCAGTATTACGTTCATCACTCTCAAATAGTTGTGATTGTTTTATATACTGTTGGCTGAATTATAGACTTTTAGAAAAATGTAAACGTTTTGATTTGCAGCTGTAAACCTTGGAAAACTACATAAGAATCTCGCAGAGGATGTAATAAAATTAAAATCAATGTCGATAAAAAAATATCACAAATATTCCCATAAAATTTCGCCTGATATAGTGCAGTTGCCAAATGATTTTCTTTACGGGAAATGTCTGAGAAAATGGTTCCCATGTTTGGGCACCGGTTGTATAAAACGAGATCATTAGTAATAAACAATTTTCAAACATTTTTAAATGTTTATATATATATATATATATATATATATATGTGTGTGTGTGTGTGTGTGTGTGTGTGTGTGTGTGTTAATATGTATAACAGAAAAAATCGATTCATTGCAATTCCCTACCCTGTATTTAACTTCGCATACATTTTTTCTACATGTTCATTGCACTAACTGCAGCAAGTGTAGGGATGCATGAAAAATTCCGTAGCATGTTTTATAACAAGACCTACGTTGTATATAATACTATTTCTTTTTCAACATAATTTCATTCTTTTCCAAGGCATCTGATTCAGTTATTTATATTAATCGTGCAGTTCGAAAGCGCACGGTGAAAATCTGATATAAAATTCGACGCAATGTTCACGCCTGACGATTGCGTCTAGCATGAAACAGCCTGTCGCCTCTGAGTTTGGACTTCAACCGTTCACTTTTTTATTTATATTTACATACGCTCTATCTTTGATATTTAGCACTCAATCCCATAAAAATAGCACATTTTGAAACTATATTGCTTTATATATATATATATATATATATATATATATATATATATAGAGAGAGAGAGAGAGAGAGAGAGAGAGAGTGAGAGAGTTTGTGTGAGCGTGTGTGTGAGAGAGAAAGGAGCAAGTATGGTGGAGAAATGAATTTCGGCTCGGAATGAAGAATCGGAAATCTGATTCTGAATTGCAGTGAAATTCATTAAATTCGTTTATGTAATATAATCCTTGGGAGAACGAAATCATTTCTTCTCCTCTACAAACCCAGCTCTACTTGGGTCTAGGAGAAATGAAAATTTGAATGCAAACATGAATACTCGTCACTAGCGGGGCTGACGTGCCACATAATGAAGGAAACAAAAATTGAACGCGTTTTTTATATTCTTATACGTCGACATCTAGTGGAGAGTCACACACACACACACATATATATATATATATATATATATATATATATATATATATATATATATATATATATATATATATATATATATATATATATATATATATATGAGTGTATGTTTAAAATTTCCTATATTTATGGAGGGTAGTTTCTGCTTATTCAGATGAAAATCCATACCTAAACGACAAGTTAGGTTACATTTCAAAATGCAAAAAAGCAACCGCTCTGTTGCACAAGATGTAAAATTGAATGCTCGTCACTACTTAGCAGCACTGACGTGGCACATACGAAGAAGCAAATCTAGTGGAGAGTCAATATATATATATATATATATATATATATATATATATATATATATATATATATATATATATATATATGTGTGTGTATAAAATTTCCTATATTTATCGAGTACAGTTTCTGATTATTCAGAAGAAAATCCACATATAAACAAGTCAGGTTTCATTTCAAAATGCAAAAAAGGAAACCTTCCTGTACTCTACCTAAAACAGTATTATGACTCAATAAGATTCTTCTTTTTGTGCCGTATTCCACCAGGTCACAGGTGATCATGGCTCTCAACATCCTTCTGCCCTTTGTCTTTTTTCTATATCTCCAAGACCCTGTTCCGCCATCCTCTGGCACAAGCCCATTAAGTATGTCACGTGTTGCTTTCCTCTGTCCCTCTTTCCTTCAATCCGCCCTCTGACTATAAGATTTACTAAGCCCCCCTTTCTCAGAAATGTCAGCTGCCTCTTCATGATGTTAAGCAAAAATTGCCTCTTTTATTCCATTCTCTCTAAACCTTTGGATTTGCTCACATGTTCGGCTTATGGTATCCTTAGCATCCTTCTCTAGAACCACACTTGCTTTGCTTTGAGTCTCTTCTTCACCGTTGAGGAGATTGACCAGCATTCGCTGCCATATAGAAGGAAAGATATCACGTATCAGTTCAGTACTCTTCTCCTGTTTCGTAATATTCTGCTTATCTTTTGGAATGCGTTTCGGTTCTCAGTGTCGAACTTTACATCCTCTGTCAGAACACTTTCCACATATTTAAATTTCTCTACCTGCTTGATTTTAGTGGCCCCGTCCTTTAAACTGCATGGTGGGCTCATCTTTTTGCTGATGACCATGCATTCGGTATTCTTGTAGATTACGCTTAGTCCCTTTTTTCTCGGTCTCCTTCGCTACCTTCTGTAGGAAGTTTTTTAGTTTCCTTTCCATGTCTGCTGTCAGCGCTATGCCATCTTCATTTCTTATGTTGCTATGATTGTGGTCCCCAATGATGAATTCTGGTAGGATTTCCAATTTTCTCAGAATTACCTTGCTGTATAGGTTGAAAAAGTCCGGTAAGAAGACATGTTTTTTTTTGTTTTGTTTTTTTCATTTGTTCATCTTATATATATATATATATATATATCATTCCTTCTCTGTCATTCACAATTTTTATTTAATTATCAATTTTCTATTCAGCCACCGTTTCCTGATCCGAACTATTTAGCCTAACATTATATATATATATATATATATATATATATATATATATATATATATATATATATATATATATTATATTAAACTCATTTTTTATGTTTAACATTCTTTTTATAGATACAAGTATTTAAGTAAATGCTCTGTTTTTTTTTTTCATAGAAAATATTCGTCCTTTGACAGGATTCGAACCTGCATCCTATACGGAACCGTCATTTACGCTGACGTGCCTTTGTGGCTGAGTCGGTTAAGGCACGTCAGCGTAAATGACGGTTCCGTATAGGATGCAGGTTCGAATCCTGTCAAAGGACGAATATTTTCTATGAAAATTTCTCGACATTCAGGCCGGTAAATGTTATTTAATACTGTTTATTATAAACAGAGCATTTACTTAAATACTTGTATCTGTAATAAGAATGTTAAACATAAAATGTCTTTAATAAATTGTCGGACTTTGTTCAATTCTTAATATATATATATATATATATATATATATATATATATATATATATATATGTAGTCTGCTACACTTTGTCATTAGTAACTTAGTATTTTGTCTCTAATCTCTTGATAAATACCCAAAAATAAACACAATGGCAAAAAGAAAAAAGCCTAGTTAGTTTGCCATTTTAAAGGGCCTTGTAAAAGATGGTTCACCATCCTGGTATCTTCATTCATCTCCCTACCACCCCCACATACAAAACCAATGCCAAGGTAACAACGTCGGCTTTGTTTGGACCCTTTATCTCTAACTGTACCTATCCTCCCTCAACCAAAACCAATCGCATTTTGCCGCCGAATTTGAGATGTATTTCAGAGTCGGCTGTAATTTTCACTAACTCACCATTGATACCAAGTCTGCCAATAATCATATGAAATTTCACTTGTAATTTATTGCCATGATGTTATTTGTAAATGTATAACTATTTGTAAATTTTCTATTTGTTTTTCATTTTTTGTTGCTGTTTTATTTTTTATACTTTCCATTTGTTTTTCATTTGTTAGTTTTGTCTCCGATGTCTTCTAACATTCCTTTTCTGTAAATAAGATTAAGATCCCATAATCAAAATCTAGTAAATAATAATTCATAATTCTGTTCCATTAGAAAAACACTATTGCCTTTAAGTAATATTACTAGATGCCAAACAAATATATATAACAATTTATAAACAGTTAAACCATGTTTAACCGTCAAGCACCCCCCACCCAAAAAAGATGATGTTTCAAAATGGCGGATATTCTTTTTACATAGATAGTGACGTATAGACTTCGGCAATATTTATAATTTTTAGAAATTCAATAAAAAATAACATATGAAAAAGAATTTATACATTTTCTTTATCCTAAAGGATAGATATCAAAGATATTAAACACTATTTATTATTTTCAATAAAATACTTATTTTCATGGTTCTTTATAAAATTCTCAATAGTAAATATTGCATTGCATATGTAACATATTTTAATAATTTGTTAATCTTTTATGAGTTTTTGAACAAAAAGATGTCTTTTAAAATTTATTTCTTTAGAAAATGGTATATAATTAATCTTTGTAAACAAGAAATAATAAATATCGTATTTTACTTGTTTCCTTTATTTTTATAATCTCATAAATAATCATTGCCGAGTCAAAAGTCTATACATTAATAGCGGTGTCAAGGGAATAAACGTCCTTTTAGCACACCATTCTTTTCTCGGGCAGAAATGTTAATCATTGCCAACAGTTGATTCGAATTTGTGCCTTATTCAAATAAAATTCGAATATACTGCTTGTATCGATACAGTTAGGTGATAGAAACATTTGAGTAAATATGAATAAAAAGTTTAAATCAAATGTTGGTTTTGTTGAGAAGAAAGTGTGAGTCTAGAAATTTTAATTATAATAATGCTTGATAAGAACAAATTGGAGACGGAAATAAAACAATACTGTCCAATTTTCTCTTGATTAAAAGGGCAGACGACAAGACATGTACTTGTAGAAATGATCAATTCTAATGAAAAGAAATACAAAATATGAATAAAATCTTTGGATTTCCTTTTGACAAGGATTATGAACTTCAAAACTTGGATTTGTAGATTGGATTAAGTAAATGTGAACAAAACGTTTTGATCCAATGTTGATCGCATAAGCAAGGCTGACTGACTGCAAGATTTGTAACTGTAGATTGAATTAATCTAAATAAAGATCGCATGTGAACATTTGGTAAAATGACGGTCAGATAAAAAGACCCGACTGCAAGACTTGTAAGTTTAGAATGGATTCATCTAAATACCAGCCAAAATTGCATGGTGATTTTCTAAGCGTATATAATTTACTTCACAAAGCCAAAAATATGGGTCGAACTGACTCCTCGGTCGTAACTGATCTAGTGACACAAGCTTGCTAACGATTATACCACATCAAGTGCATAGCCAAGATCACATGTGAATAACACATTCACACCAAGTAATGATCGAATAAAAACTTGGTTGATTTTGTTTAGTGTCATATCAGTTTTTCTATGGATTATCTAATGCCAAAATCTAAGTATTTTAAAAGGAATTTTTATGCCTTCAACTATAAATAAAATGTATGGTTGGTCATTTCTTTATATAAAAACGTTCTGCTGATATATTTGCTACGAAAAAATATTTTTATACTTTCATAGCCTTTTGCTTTTGGTTTGGGAGTTGATTATATGCCCATAGCTGGAACCTTAGCAGATGCTACCCCCCGGGTCAGGATGGAGCTGAGAACAACAGCAATTAACAGGTGGATTCACACTCCTCCAAACCTCCAATATCCTGATCAGAGGCCTTGCTACCGGATGTAGATTGTCATACCCAAGACTTCGGTTAACAGGACAGAATACAAGATCTGTACCTCTAGAACGAATTTATCTAAATAAAATCAATAACAGCATGTGAATAATACTTGAATCAAATGTTGATCGAATAAGGACAGATTCCCAGAATGAGTTAAATACAAGCCAATGTCTAATTTTCAAAGTTTGGATCAAATGATTGCCGCATACAAAGGACGAACTCCAAGACTTATATCTGCAGGGTCAACTGATCTAAATACATTCAATAATAAGTGTGAATAAAAACTTAAGGACACATGGCACAGTGGATAAAGGCAATGGTTAGATCCAGTGAAAGGACCCAAAGATTTGTGAGTCCAATACCTGGTTAAATCAATTGAGAACTTGGAGAGGTGAATTAACAAGAGATAACTGATAACTGACTTCCATTAGACATGACACGTGGAACTGGATTAGTCTACTGCAGCGAGCGAAATAAAGGATCAGTTCGACATTCCAACCATCTGACAATAATGTAAATAGTGTACATAATACCTCATCTCAGAATTATAGACAGATACTGAATAAAAACTTTTCATCAAACTTTCAAGTTGATCTCCTTCGTCCATTCGAACCAGTACCAACGGTCGATATACGAGATTAGGTAAAATGGCTTTAATTACAAATATCTTCTTCCTAATTACTTCTTGATGTTTGTTATTTTATCATAATACCTTACTAAAAAACACGATATTCTCAGCTAATTATATTTTCATCAACTCCGGACTTCGTCGCCTACCGTAGGTCAGTGGGCACATTACTTTGGAGTCTGTTCCGAACATGAAAGCTACATTACTCATATGCATGTAACAGTCTCTCTCCCTTGGTGTAGGTGTTTATATATTTGCTTGTTTACCTTCTATAAGTAACCTGGTGGCTGCCACGTCTTATATTCGAGCTCAGCTACTGACATAAATTGAGACGCTGATATGCACTTGGTGTCTGGAAGCTCACGTCTCAGGTCAACACGTCGATTCAACTGGCTTCTCTACCGGCGGACTAAGTTCAAATTATATCATCTGGTTTGAGTCGCATACTACACATTATGCTGAATAAAACCCACCTCACTACCAACATATTAACTTGAACAGTAATTATTTTTATCGAACTGAGTCCCTGTTTACCGTGCATAAAGAAGTTGTTCAGCTGTACGCATCTTACGCCTTTCTAAAAAGAAAAGGACTGAATTATCTAGTGAATATTGTTTTTTTTAAATGCCTTTCTAAAATATCCAATCCGTTTTCAAGCTCTTACTTCCGTATTAGAACTTTACGTCAGATTGTTTCATGCTGACCATACCAAGTGCGCAGTTGTAAAAGATGCATGTTTAAATTACTAATTTATGTCAAGGCTTTAATTAAATCTCATCCGCCCAGTGAAATCCAATTCAATTAAAATCTGACATATTTTAATGCAATATTTCTCAAATTCTTTTGGCTTAGCGCCTAAATTCACGGCAATAATTTTCAGATTTTGACAACCGCCTGTCCCAACTGACGGAATTCAAAATAGTATTGTCTTTTTTGGTCATGTTCTCTCTTGTATTCCGCTGTCAACACTTGAGTGAGCATAACACACAGCTTTGTGGAACTGAGAACCTGACAGACATTACCACCGTTGCTTGCATTATTCAATTTGGACAGAGAAATTTAATTTTAAAATTTTATATTTTGCGATATTTGTTTTGTATTTTTTTGTTTTTTAAATTTGGTTTAATAATCGGCATTTAGGGAAAATAAAATCTGGTCAATTTCCTTCGCATTTGCAAGGAGCTGTTAGTAAAGAACGTATTATTGATTTGGTGGGGGCCTACTTTGAAAGTTTATTGTTTCGATATGGTATTGTAGTATATGCAATATTCAATGGTGATGGATGTGTTCTTGTGCTAATTGTATAAATTGTATTGGATGAATGTATCTTGATTGCGATTAACTAGGACTAGCAAAGACCAGCGTTTCCTATTTGCCCTTCGTCCGTGCGCCAAAATTATTGTACTTTTTACAATAACAAATATATTATAATATTTCGATATATGTTCCATTTTAGTTCACCAAATTTTATTCCCCGGAAGGTAGTGTATAATTTTTTAGTCATATATTCATCATTATTTGTGATAATTTCTTCTCACTTAATAAGCAGGTATCCGATATATTTTAACTAAAAACCTGCAAGTTTTTGACGCGTACGTTTTTCGACGAACTCTTGGCTCTAGTTTTAACTAGAGACTGTTGCCCATCTTGCAGCGAATTAAAAAGGTAAAACTCGATTGGTGAATGCTGAGGTGAATATAGTCGCTGAGGGTGAATAGATGAACCGATTTCTAAATTTCTTTCTTGTGATTGTCTTGCTGTATCCGACCTTTTCTTTGCTATGTAAGAGAACAACATTTTTGCTCTCTTACTCCACAGTGCACGTTTCCCCTGCTGTGCAAAATCTCAGGTATGTTACTGTAATCCAAATGTAATTTTAACTCCCACGTATGATCAATATATTTATTTCTGATGAAACAGAAATTTTGGCACATGGCTTAAGAGGGGGAGAGGGAGAGTTTGGTCATCATTAGCTATATTAGTCCTAGTTAATCCGGACCTCGACCCAGTCATTCATTACAAATTACTCATTCACCACAAGAACTTATCCATCAACTCTCAATCCTACATACACCAAAATACCATATATTTAGACGAGACCTACAGAACACCTTTATGACATAAAATTCTGAAATTCATAAAATCCAAAAATATATAAATATTTTATGATACATGAAATGATGGGGTGGGATGAACCCAGAAAAAAAAAACTAAAAAAATAACACAAATAAAACTAAAAAGAAAACAAATATTAGTAGGACCCACCCACCCCTCATAATAATAAAAGTAGCCGCTGTATTCTGCCGATAGACAGAATCAATAAGCACACTCACTAATAGAATAGGGAGGGGAAAAAAAGGCGGAATAGGAAAAAAAAAGGTTGACCCAGCCGAGATTAAAACACGGGACAAAACGGGGGAAGTTAGGAATCTCGACATGGATCATAACAAAAGGCAATGCCAGGAACAGGCAGGGAACAAAACTTATTCACATTAACTAGGAAACAAAATCGTGCCTAAATTAACCAGAGTGGGGAGGGTCACATGAAACCGCCCCTTTGCATCAAAAGAAGCCAAAAGAGAAAATCAAGACCAACCCTGTTCTCACGAACCAAGAACGCCACAGTCTCCCACCTGTCGCTGAAATCTGTCGGGATCAAACGCTTAAGTTCAGATCTGATCTGCCACGAATGATCAATAGTTAAACGGATATATCCGAAGTTAAGATTTGCTCACAAAATAAATATTACATAAGTCTCAACGTAATATATAAGTATTTAATCAACAATGGACATTTCTGTCTGCATTTTTGGGATGAGCAATTTTAAATGATTATTTTCTTTACACTCAGACTAACGACAAATAGTGGATTTAAATTTTGCTTCGTCCATACGGTTGCATAATAACTGTGAGTTCAATCCATGAGCCAGGGAATATACTCACAGCCTAATAATGTGCAATAAACATGTGACACTAAAAAAAAAAAAAAAAGTCGGATGATATCTGTGGACATGGGTTGCAGAAGTGGAACAATCTGTACTTTAAGTAAATTTTATGTTCGATATTCAACTCCAAGTTACACGGATCGACAGTATTGTGCAGAAAGAGGACCGACCTTCTCTACCTATATTGCTGAACATAGAATCGTCCATTCACTATGATTGTATTATAAATCCATCTTGAGAAACTACTGGGCCTTAAAATCACACCTGACCTCAAGTGTAATATGTACATACGATGCTGGGGAAATGGTCGGTTCATTGTTTAGCTCCAGTAAGTATCTGTCACCTCGTGCTATCATCTAACATTACAAGCGTCAGATCAGACCTAAAATGGAATATTGTTTGTCAAGCTCACTTTCCAGTCGCGAGATCGTAGAAAAGCATTTCAGAGTTCTTATATATGACCAATTAATTTCTATCCCCCTACCTTTTTCACATAGGCAAGATGTGGGAAGTCTCTCACTCCTCTATCGTTACACCCATGGAAAGTGTTCAGAAGAACTGTATTCCTTAGTTCGGCCAGTACTCACCTTCATGTCTAGGACCCGCCATAACTCTCAAATTGTAGAAAAGGACCCACATTCCCTCTGCGAGGTACTCGCGAATTATCAAATATGTTAAACATTTCATAATCTATTATATCAATAGTGGCTACCGTCTGTCTTTTCTAGAAATATTATTATGGCAACTGCTCCGATGAGCTTTTATCCTGGTGCACAGAGTATTTGATTTAAAGTGTGATACTGGATTGGCAAATAGGTTCCACTGTTTTACTGCTGAAATAACTGGGTGCAACCGCCACTTCTACACTAAGAGTTTTATCTTTCGTACTTCACACTTGTGGAATTCACTTCCGATTTTTATTCCTCTGTTAATTACAATCCTCAAAGATTTAGATGCAACATAATTCGGCATCAGTCTTCCTGAAACTTTTTGCACTTTCTTTAATCCTTCCCATTCCCAGTCTTCTGATGTTTTTTTTTCTTCACCTTCACTCTCTATATCCACCCCCCTGCATTCTAGTGCCATTACCACATTGCTTGTGGGGAAATGATAGAAAATAACTTAGAAAAGATTGAGAAATTTGGGATAACTAAGAGGATTGTTGATACATTTACAAATTATTTTATAGATTAATAGCAAATATTGTTTTATTTATACATTAATGGTATATATTGTTTTATTTATATAATAATGGTATATATTGTTTCATTTATAAATTAATGGTATATATTATTTTATTTATAAATTAATTGTATATATTGTTTTATTTATAAATTAATTGTATATATTGATTTATTTATAAATTAATAGTATATATTGTTTTGTTTATAAATTAATAGTATATATTGTTTTATTTATAAATTAATAGTATATATTGTTTTATTTTTGTCTATATCAAAATGTCAATGGTATTTTATCTAGAATTATTTAAACATATTTTTTTAAT
>CAHIKZ030001258.1:1780000-1822500 GCA_903632075.3 Acanthosepion pharaonis
ATTTAGACAAGAGATATTAATTAACTGAATTTTCAAGTTATTATGTTCTTAATAAATAAACCAATTTCCTAAAGTCGATTTCGTTTGCTGCTCTATTAATTATAAATGATCGATTATTTTTCTTTCAGATTGAAAGATCAATATGATCATCTTAGTCTGCAATTGACAGATTCATTCAGGTTTTCATTGCTGAAAGGATGCGACGTCAGGATGCAAATATCCTTATTGGTCTCTTCATTGACTTCAAGCTTAAACATCAACAACAGCGCTCTATATATTCAAAGCAATTAATTGACGGAGAAATCGAAATGTTTGAGGGTTTAAAATGCCGATCTTATACGAGCGATATAGATTTTTTCTTCCCTTTTTCTCGATATAAACCTATTGATTTGATTCAAAACTTAATATCGTCCGTAATTTCAGCACTTTTCATCTGAATACTTAAATGACTATCAAAACTGAAATACATCTAAAATATCAAAAGGAATTGTCGATTGGGAATCCTATTTTTATGACCAAGATTTTGTATTTCTTTTGAAAACCAAACAAAGGTCAGGCTTCATTGTTTTCTTAACCGTAGAATACTAACCATCAGTTAAAGTTGCACCACTTCTAACCATGGATATATCAAACCCGATTTGAATATATCAAAAACAAATATTAAATATAAATCTTTATTTGAAATATTTTAAATGCAGGCACTTCAAATTTTGTACTTTTGAGTTAACATTAATACGAACTGAAAACATATTATTTATGTAAGAAAATCAGGTACTGAAAATTGTAATTAAAAATAGGAAAATATCCGCTGGGTACTATATACCCATGGTTAGTGTTCTAGGGATAAGGAAATGCCTTATTTCTATAGGACGTAATGGAAAGTGCTATTTATTATTTGACTCTATATTTTCTGTTATTTATGTTCTATGTTCTATTTGCTTACAGGAATATCCCGTTGAAACACTAGTTTGCGTATGATCACCGAAGTTCAGCAACATCGAGCCGGGTTATTACCTTGATGAATCACAGGTGCTGTAAGCATGAATCCCGGCTTTGTGGGTGACGAATTATATTCAACTCTACAACAATCTTTCCCATAGATGAAACGTCGAAAGTCCCTCGCTACTTTATCGCTATTTCCATGGCAATGGTTCTGATGAGCTACAGTCGTTTCTCTCAGCAGCCCTGATATTTACAGCTCCGATCAGCCTTGTTTACTTGCATAAACATAAATCATCGTCATTTCCTTCGCATGACATTAGTAAGAAATAAATTCTACTCGGAAGGTTTCTAGGCAAGAACAGCTTTGTGTAAAAATGTTGCTGGTAAATCTAGTCTCTTGCTCCTGATATATATATATATATATATATATATATATATATATATATATATATATATAGATAGATAGATAGATAGATAGATAGATAATATTAGTGGAAAATATACATACATATGCAAAATATATAAAAAATTCCCATACATGTATATATTTTCAGAAAAAAAAAAAATTCAAGAGGAAGAATCTAGGTAGAACTCAATATCAGGACAGAGTAAGGATATAATAAAAGGCTTAAACACTAATATTCCATGGTCATAATTTATTCCATTGGAATCGTAAATACGATCAAATCATCAGACCTACAAATTTGGATCGTATTTACGATTCCAATGGAATAAATTATGACCATGGAATATTAGTGTTTAAGCTTTTTATTATATATATATATATATATATATATATATATATATATATATATATATATATATATATCCTTGATAAAAGCAAAAATAAAAAAATCATCAGTAGTGTATTCCTTATCACTGGATAAGACACCAAAAGTGATGAAAGGTGATTTTATAATTGATTTATGTCATAATTTTCGAATAAATTTATATATATATATATATTTATATATAAATATATATTTATATTTATATCTATATTTTATATATATATATATATATATTTATATATATATATTTATATATATATTTATATTTTATATATATTTATATTTACATATATTATTATTTACATATATATTTATATTTTTATATATTTATATTTTATATATATTTATTTATATATATATATATATATATATATATTATATATATATATATATATATATTATATATATATATATATATATATATATATATATATATTTATATATATATATATTTATATATATATATATATATATATATATATATATATATATATATATATATATATATTTATATATATATATATTTATATATATATATATATATATATATATATATATATATATATATTTATATATATATTTATACATATATATTTATATATATATATTTATATATATATATATATATATATTTATATATATTTATATATATATATATATATTTATATATATATATATATATATATATATATTATATATATATATATATATATATATTTATATATATATATATATATATATATATATATATATATTTATATATATATATATATATTTTTATATATATTTATATATATATATTTTATATATATTTTATATATATATATTTTATATATATTTATATGTATATATATATTTTATATATATATATATATATATATATATATATATATATATATATATATATATATATATATATATATATATATATCCTTGTTAAAAGCAAAAAGGATAATATTTCATGCCACTTTTCCTGACCTGGCATCTCTGGGTCAGTCATGTCCGCATCGGCGAAGAGTAGGCTTTTCTATCAATACTTTTATTTTAATTTTTTCGTCTCTCTTCGTCATTGCTCTTCTTTTGTTGTTTTCACTCTTTAATAAGGTTTTTTTTATTCCTATATTTTCATGTTCAGTAACGCCACTACGCCTTTGTGACATTTTACCTTGATTTGAGTGAAATGATTACAAAAAAATGAATACCATTCTCACCTCGGATGCAAAAACGATCTATTTTTTAAAAGGCCTGTCGCAGACTATAAAAGATGGATTTTTTTATAAAAGTGTTATGGGGTCCAGCATTTTTCGGATATAATGGACTCGTCCTGCTGTCATAAAATAGCCATAGTCAGGCAGAGAAGATGAGTCGTACCGGAGTCGCGAAATGGGCCATGGGTCTATGGGAGAGGCCGTCTGTCTCCTTACCCCGGCCATGTTTAATTCAGGTAAACAACCCTAATCGGACTTCTCAATGGCTCTCTGGTTAGCTACTTTAAATGTGCGGGGCCTGAGGTCCGAGTCTCGCAGGGCGAGGCTCTGTCTTGTCATTCAGCGCCTCGGGGTGAATGTTTGTTGTGTGCAAGAGACCCGGTTTTCTTCTCATGACCGTGAGGATATACTGTCTAGGGCGTTCGCCCTTTATTCAGCATGTTTTGATGGTCGTTCGAGGGGTGTCTCTTGGCTAGTGAGCAGGTCTTTGAAGGCTGCATGTACCCTTGTCTTCGCAGATCCGGCGGGCAGGCTTTGTGTGCTGGATGTTACTATAAAGGATAAGGCTTTACGTCTCATTGGGGTTTATGCGCCCAATAGCCATGCTGAGCGGCCTGCTTTGTTTCGGCAGATCAAGCCGTTTTTGACGACTTCTCGTCGGGTAGTCTAAGCGGGGGATTGGAATGCCGTCCTTGACCCCGATATAGATCGTATAGGTAAAAAACCGGGTAATAACAATCCTGATGTGAAGGCATTTCGGGACTTTATCGGCAGGTTTGAACTTGTCGATAAGTTCCGGAATGAGCACCCTCAGGAGGTAGCATGGACTTGGTCATCTAGTGGCAACTCGGCTCCCGGGACGCTTGCGAGCTACCTGGACCGAGTCTTAGTTAAGTGAGTCGATGTAGGGCTCTTAGGTTGTCCAAGTTTCCACTATATAGTTTATACGGATCATAGGCTTGTCCGGGTCCGTGTAAACTTAGATAAGCCTAAGGTTAGGATGGCTGGTTACTGGAAATTTAACTGTTCATTATTTGGTGAGCAGGATTTCCGGGACCAGCTACTAATGATTCAGAGGGAATTGACGGGGCGTTTGTGGGAAACGCCTGGTGGGGCAAATTAAAATCCAAAATTAGAACGTTTGCTGCCGATTTTAGTCGTCGACTCAATCTAGATAGATTAGCGGCGCAAACGGTTTTAGAAGAAAAGGTTGATCGGGCCGTGAAATCCCGTGTTAGTGGGGACATAGCCTTAGCTAAGGCAGAGTTGTCCTCCTTGCTTATCAAGAAGGATCAAGCTCTGGTAGTTAGGGCTAGGCTAAAAAGAATGTCTTCTGAGGCGACGAACATGGCCGCTGAATTGCGTGCAGAGGAAAATCGGAACGCAGCTAAGCGACATATAGCGTGCGTCACATTGCCGGATAAGCGGACCGTGACTACAAACGCGGGCATATGCGAGGCCTTTCGGGTTTACTTTCAGGATCTTTTCACCAGGGAGCCCGGTCTGAGCTCTGCTCAGTTCGACGCCTATTTGGCTGACTTTCCCTGCCTTGAGGCAGCTGAAGCGGCTAGGTGCGAGGGTCTCATTACAGAGTCGGAAATCTGGGAAGCGCTGAAGCAGGTTGGCCTGGATAAGTCTCCGGGACTAGATGGTCTTCCATACGAAGTGTACTTGAGGCTGTCGCCCGTTTTTGTTCCTTTGCTGAAACTGATTTTCAACCACTGGATGAAGCAGGGGTCTTTACCTCGACGCTTCACCAGGGGTGTGATCAAGTTGCTGCGTAAGGACAAGAACGGTGGGGATGGGTTAGGGAACTTTCGCCCTTTAACGATGTTAAATACTGACTTAAAGATTTTGGCGAAGATCTTAGCCAACCGTTTGCAGCTTGTCCTGTCTTGTCTTACTGGCCCCGAACAGACTTGTGCTGTGAAGGGCAGGACTATTCAGGATAACCTTCATATGGTACGCTTGATCTTAGAACAAGTCGACAGTGAAGCCGCGCTGATCAATTTAGATCAGTCCAAGGCCTTCGATAGGGTTGACCATCGGTTTCTGGAGGCTGTCCTGTCAGCGGTCGGTTTCGGAGCCGACTTTCGCTCCTGGATCCGACTTTTGTATTCGACCCCCGGTGCGCTGGTGGAAGTGAATGGGGTAAGGACGAAGCCTTTCGTATTGTCTCGCTCCATTCGTCAAGGTTGTCCGCTCTCGCCTCTGCTTTACGTTCTTGCGTTGGAACCTTTCCTTCGCAAGTTAAAGGCGAATCGGGTCCTGCGCGGAATTACCCTGCCTGGGGCTACCACCTCAGCCAGGTATTCTGCCTATGCTGACGACGTTTCGGCCCTTGTGTCGAGCAGAGCCGAGATTGACGAAGTCAGCAAAGAGATCAGTGGGTATGAGATGGTGACATGGGCTAAGATCAACCGCGATAAGTTAGTGGGCTTGCGGTTGGGTTCGTGGAAGGGAGTTTCTCTTCCCGGACCTTTCCTCTGGACGGATGGGCCGATCAAGATACTCAGAGTCTGGTTCGGTCCTGATCTCCAGTTGGAAATGAACTGGTCGCAGGTACAAGGGAAGGCCGAGATCGCGGTTAATCTGTGGTCTCGGAGGAGACTTTCCCTGAAGGGAAGGGCGGAAGTATGTGTTTCACACATCTATCCGATCCTCCTGTACCGACTCTCTGTGCTTCCACTCCCGTATGCCCGACTAATGTCATTAGTCCGGACCTTGTTCTCTTTCTTGTGGAGAGGCAAGGCCCATATGGCATCTCGTGAGATCTGTTGCCTTCATCCCTCTGAGGGCGGTCTGGGTATGCCTAGCATTGTCAATATATGCTTCGCATTACCTTTCTAGACCGAATGTGTCGTGGGTCGGATGAGGAGGGTGCCTTTTGGAAAGAAGACGTCCAGAAACATTTCCCGTCCCTGAGAAGTGTGCACTCGTGCGAAGAAGAGGCCGGCCGTACACCACGAGCCGAGTGCTCTTTTTATCGTGAATGTCGTCGCGCTCTGAAGCTCCTCTTACGGGCTTCGGATGGCCTCTCCAACGCCCAGGCGTTGTCTCGCAAAGGCATTATATCAAGTTTTAGTTAGGGGTCCGTACAAGATGATCTGATTGGCGAGCTCGGTCTTACGAAGCAGGAGGCTCGCTCGATATGGCCTTGGGCGCCTGGGTTGAAATGCCTCAATAACGATGAGGCATCACTCACCTGGCTGGTGATTCGTAAAGCCCTCTGGGTCGGCAAGAGACTTTGTTCAGCAGGCTTGGAGAAATATCCAAACTGTCGTGGCTGTACGGGGGAAGTCGAGACCATTGGTCACGCCTTCTTTCAGTGCAAGGCGCTAGTGCCGTTGTGCAAGTTTGTTGAAGGCCTCATGGTTCGCATGCTGCAGGGAAAGTTGTTGTCCTGGAAGCCAGTTCTGTTTGTAGCAATGTGGTGCCGCAGATGACGAAGGCTGAACACTATGTGTTCTGTTGCTTGCTAGGGGTTATGAGAGTCGTGATTTGGACGACGCGTCAGAAGGGATTCTATGAGTGCGAGAATTTCACTTCTTCCCAACTGTTCTTTAAGCATCAGCTTAAAGTCAAGATCAGGACGGAAAGGCGGCGGCTCACCTCATCAGAATTCAACAAAAGGTGGTTGAATCTTGCGCGTATGTGCCGAGTAAAAGGGGCTGACCTTGAGTGGCATTTGGATGCCGGTTAGGCATTAGGATATTGTTTTCCTGGGTTCAACATAGGCAACCCATCCCGAAACTAGGTTAGCTTAGGTCTGTTTTTTTGATTTTTAGTTTTCCTTCTTTTCAGTAAACTTAGCTAGGGTGTGTTTCTGCCCATTGGTCCCTTTTATTTCTGTCCCCATTTTTCTTCCTTTAGTTTAACTCCCCATCCCCTCCCCCGTTTAGGTGGTCAGTGATGTCAGTTCTCTGGTAGATGTGGGGCGCCTTTCGTTTCGTGTGTGTGTTTTTTCGTATTTGTTGTTGTGTATGAATGAGTGTGTGCCTGTGTGAATGCTTGGGAGGAATGAGTGTGTCCTTCATTTACATAAGTCCCGCATCGATTTCGTCCGGTTAACTGATATTTCTGCCACATTCAAAAAGTTTGTGTGGGGGTTTTATTACTAACACTATTTTTGTTTGGTTTCTTGTAAATATTTTTGTGTCATTTTGTATATATTGATTGGGGTTCATTTTTAAAATTGTTGTTTTTATGCCCCCCCCCCGCAGACAATACTTGTACATAAGGGGAGAATTTAGGATTTTCATTGAGTCAAAGAGGCATTTTGGTGTACGTAGTAAGAAAGGTACGGATAAATGTGTTGTTTTGGTGAAAGGAATATTGTTTTGTATGATAGGGTCAGTGGTTGGGGCTAGCTAAGTTTTATACTAAGACAAGTGATGACCGTCCTTTAACCCAACCCCCTTTTCGGCCTTGTGCCACATTTATTGTTATTTCAATAATAAATATAGTCGTACCGGAGTCGTCTGTGAGTGATCGGATGGAGTGGAGTAACCTCTTGTAGGAGTCAGTTACAAGCACGTAGACTCTAAGGAAGTCCTACTTCGAGACTGTATATATCTATCTGTATTTGCTACTAACCGTGTTCCTGGATTTTACTAAAAGCATTACCTTTTGTATTTTGTATAAATACATTTAATTTATTAGCTTAAATACTTGCGTTTGTCTTTTATTGGATACCTATTTTTCACCCGGGATCCACAACAAAATGTTTCAACAAAAAAAAGCTTACGGCATTATCAATTGGAAACACCGGTAATCGTTCAATCGCCGAAGTAAAGCAACGTCGAATCTGGTCAGTATCCAAATGGGTGACACCTTGGAAATACCAGGCTCTGTAAACTTAGATGTGCGGATTATTTAATGAATAACGGTTTCGAATTTTAAATCGGAGAGCGAAATCCAGTAGGCTTCGTTATATTCACATGGAAATACCATTGAGCGATCATGAATCGGAAAGAGACAAGATCGCCCATGCGTGTCACATCCTCTTGTACCAACACGCACAGCGCATCAGGTGACGGCGCATTCAACCCTGTGTTTTTGCGGTGTAAAAAAGGTCTCTCGCAGTTTGAGAAGAACAACATATTCTTCTTGAGAAAACGAAATAAGCCACCGTATACACTCCTAAAGTTAGTCTGCATTCGAAGAAGGTGACATTTTCCACCTGGTTGAATTGTAAGTGAATTGATTTTATTACGAGATCATTTTACAAAATGATACGTTGGATTCAGGAATACCAATTTAAGTTAGAAAACGCCAGACGACGCATCGATTTACAGACACGCAAATATTTTTACAGCTTGGCTAGGGAAGAATACTGCACGCGTCCTTCTCATTTGAACTTTGCTTACGGACACACCATGTTGAAACAGCGGTTCCCATAGAATCAGCGAAGATAAGCAACGTTGAGCCTAACCAATACCTAGATGGGTGAACACCAGCTGCTGCAAGCTTGGATGTGCAGGTGGTGTAATGGCTATACCAATTTTAAACTAGAGAGCAGGTTTCCAATTCATGTTTGGTTCGTTATATTTATTTACGCACAAATACCCTTGGGGATGGTATGAATCCACCTATTCTTGGGCCCCTAATTATGGGTTAATTAGTAAAACTTGTATCACTAAATGATTATTATATCAAAAAAAATTCTAAAAAAATACTTTCTGGCTTTAAATAACCAGCAAAACTTTGATAAGCCGTAAAAAACGAATCAATCAATCAAACATCTGAACTTGCACTGGGTTACACCTCATTTCGATCACTCCAAAAACACTGTGAGAAACTTCAAGTAATCCGGAAGTCTGTAAAAATGGGTTTATCAGACAGGATGATGACAAGTCATACGACGATAGAATCGGGAACATGCCTAAAAGTAATAGAAATATAATTGATAAAAACTACAGATGGATAGTTAAATAAAATTATATATCACTATCTAAACATTTAATTAAAAACCGCCAAATCATTCTCCGCAACGAATCATTGTCCGATTTTTTGGACATCTCTTAAATTTAGCATATCTTTTCTAAAGGCAATGTGAAAGGCTTTATGATTATAAATAAAGGTTAGGACAAATTACACGGGATTCTGTAGAAAATTGTTGATTTTATAATTGCGTAAATAAATAAAAGTTGTGTGTCTTTCATGAAACTTCCGAGCGAGGAAAGCATCGGTTGAAAACCAGCATTTAAAAATGAGAGGAACGCTGAACAAAGACGTCACTAGGGAATGTTCTACTCTCATAGAAGACTGATGCCACGCCCATACAGCTATTGTTCAAGACAAAAGCATGAGAAAATCGTGTACTTACGTCGTAAATGAGATACTGGATTCTTAGCGGGAGAAGTTCGTTTACAATCCCAGGAAGAAAAAAAAGGCGGGGATGCCAAATTTAACGTAGGCAATACCTCTACACATGAAAGAATGGTATGAGATAATATTTAATCTCTTCCTAATTTTACATTAAATTTCACTCGATATAATGCCTGTGAGCCACTCGAAGTGTTAATAATAAAATTTTGTCGAGAGTATGGATTATGGTTTATTGCTGGTAATTTGTTTTCAGTTATGTATTCTTGGGGATATTCTTTTCAAAAATATATTGGTAGTATATTTACCACAAAAAAAAAACAAACTATTTTTATACTTTCATAGTATTTTCGACCTCAGAATTTCACTATTTGAACATAGCTGGGACCTGAACAACAGCAATTAAGAGGTGGTTCCACGCTTTTGAAAACCTCCCGCTTAAAGACCTTTCTATCGGATATAGTTTATCGTGACACCCATATCGACTACTTGCATGAAAATATCGATAGTTTAATGACAAAACTGCAACGCTACATCAGTAGAAAAAAAAACTGGAGACTGGCGAATAAATCTTGCTACATAAGACTCCGTAAAAGGTTTTGAACTTTATAAAGGTAAGGCTAAAGAGTCTAAGCCCAGATTTAGCAACAACATTTCATTTTGGTCGATTCTGACTCTTATAAAGTTCATTTAGAACCTAATGAAACATAAATATGTGTCCCGCTTGAAATCTGGACTGAACCGGACACCCAGTAGATGTTCAAACTATGGAAGACATACAACACCATATTTATCCAGCCAATCTTTTATCATACTGAAGAGATCGATGAAAATGATGTTCTCCGAAGATAGAAGACTTTTGAATGCTTCCCTTTTATACACGGTGTTTATTCTTTTAAGTTCTTTGTTTTAATTGATATCTTTAAGGAACAGATTCTAATTTTATGTTTATTTTATTTTCTAAACATCGAATCTTGTAGCCTTCACCCGTCACTTCAAGCGCCATAGTTTTCATGATTTAAGTAGAATCCCTTTTTAATTAAGCTCATAATCTTAATAGCTTTCAACCAAGTTTTAATTATTGATAATTTCCAAAGCCAGACGCTTCTTCACTTTGGAAATTTAGAGAGAATTTTCCAATTTGTCTGTTAGTTTTCATCATTTAGCTCCGTTGACGTTTTATATGTATTCTGATGAATACGACCAATGAAATTAAGACCCTTAATGGAAAGTACTGAAAGTTTGTCTTGCGATAACGTTTATTACCCTCATCATATTTGGTAAGGAAATGCCGATTTTATGGACTTCAGTCCTCGGCCAAAAATAAACGAGAAAGAGACAATTTATGAATTGATTTCCATCGGCGACGCAGACATTTGATGAGATTGCTTTTCTTGTAAAGAAAATTACTAGAAACTTGCAAGACTTTTAGTTTTTTTGTTATTTTTTTTTTAAGTCTTGGTTCTGACGGGTTCACCCGAGTAAAGGTGATGCCACGGATTAAAAAAAAAAAACAAGAACAGACTTTTAAATAATAACTACTAGCAGTATACCCCATCTTCGACCGGGTGTTTCATTACTGGTAATTTTTACCGTTTAATTGGAGCAGATTAAGTTTAAAGTCTGCCCAGGCGAAAATCAATACTAGTAACAACAATTGGGTGCAACTGAGGCACATTCCCAAATTTTAACAATTTGCATTGGGGATGACCTTAAAAAGGGCTGTTTTTGCGTTCTCAATCTTGGAAGGAAGGGACCTCTTCCATGGACCGCCATAATAATAATAATAATAATAATAATAATAATAATGATGTACGATAATTTTTATTTATAATATCATTTTTTTATAATTCTAATAATCTTTTGCGTTAGATTTCAACTCTCTAAATTAATAGTGCACTATTCTTTACAGACATTAAATTTTGCCTTTGATTTTTGCGCAAAGTATAAAAAATGAGTTTTTTTTTATTCTTCACCTTCAAGGTTGTAATTTTTCCAGGCAATTAGGACACAAATCAGGCACTGAAGAAAAAATCATCGAAATTGGATGAAAACTGTGGAAACGATTGAACAACATCCTCCGCACATAAACACGCATATTTTTTTAACGTCTTTTACATATTTTACGTTCCATTAACTATAGTAGGCTTCCATAAAAGTTAAAAGAAATTAAGGGTAGCCTGGTGGGATTGTTATGGCTTATGACCATGGTCATTTCTCTCTTAAAATTCTAGGATGAGGAGGTTATCAATAATTCTATGTGGACTACTGCTCTGATCTTTTTTGGTGTAATCATAACGTTTCAGTGAAGGCAGCCATACTTAACAAACAGCAGCGGCTGTCTCAGCAGCAGGCAGAATAGATTTAAGATTAAATGTCCTACATTGAGGAGTTTCTTCAAGGACAATTGCCTCATGGATTAATACGTTGTTTCGGTGCATCGTTGGCATAGTAATTGTGAGTTCAATCGCTGGGCTTGTCAGTGAAGATTTAGGTTTAGTGAGAAACATACTAGCACTGTCTGATCAGTACTAGATGAGATATGAATAGATTTGATCAGCAGGACAAGAACAACCTAGCGGGCAAAATAAATAATGGATTTTGTGTTTCATTGAAGAGAAATTTTAATAATAGCTGAAACATCGAGATAACAACAACGAAGATGAGGATATTCGTCTATATATAAATAATGTAAATGGTGGCTAATATTTGTAATTGAATAGTTATTTTATATGCAATGATGTTTTAGCGAATTTTATAATCGTTTTCACAAAGCCAGTTTTTTGGTTTCTGCTAAAATCAACGTATAATATTCAATCTTTATATATCATTTGATTTCGACCAGTATGCTTATTTTTATTTATTTATTTTTTTTTTTTTTTTGGTTTCTTTTGCCCGTCCAAGATTTCCTGTCTTCTTCAGGTGTCTTTTGTCATCTGTAGTCGGTTACCTTGTCGGAATTTTTTGGCGAAAGTTATAAATCCTCTTCTTCTCCCTGGGTAAATAACAGGACAGACTGGGTTCTATAACCTTGGATGGCAACTGATGTAGGAGAAGGACAACTCTGAATTCAAAACCTACGGAGGGTTGTTTGGGGACCTTGTGGCACGTAGTGCACTACGTCTCTGTATTCGGCCCTTCAAAAAGTGTGGATGTTTGTGCACAAAACCTTCACCGCTAAAATCAAATATCATGTGCTGATGTCGGGCTGTCGGTTTCGTAGGAAATGATCTGCCTGAATTCGACGTGCATATATCGAATTCGATATATAGATATATATATATATATATATATATATATGGTTATTGTGACATCTGGAGAAGACTATCCCCGCATCAAATTTCTTTCGTTTTCTTTTCTTTTTTTTTTGTTATATAACTTCAGACTCATCGATCATGATAGCGCAGACGACTCTTTAAACCAGCCTATCTTTGACAAGCTTTTGTGCAAATGTTGAACCTGAAAAAGAGGTCCCCAAGCCCAACAGACATAGCATTAGCGTGAATTTTGATGTGTCTTGTTAATCCAGAAACTGACTTGCATACTTTATAGCAGAGTGTACAAGAAAGCACTAAGTTTGATTGCCAGCTTCTTTCAGTGGATCGATCCGGATGAGACCCAAGGTGATTTTGAAGACCTGGCTTTGAAAGAGCAAAATTACCCCATAAAATAAAAACATGTTGTAAGGTTAGTGGGGGAAGGTAGCGCTTCAAGATTACCTTTAAGAAAATTGCGATGTTAAGTGTGATGTTTCTGTCAGACCACATCCGCTTCTCCAATCATGCAAAAGATTTAGTAGCGTTCCCGATGCGGTGAAATACTTCAGCATCTAGTGTCCCAACTCATGAGAGTGTGCTTCCATGGTATACAAAGTTAACCAACAACTCCAGCCTACTGCTATCCATAAGTATTTTAGGCTCATGATACGGTTGACCAAGAGGTGGTGTGAACATTACCTTGGTCTAACTCAAACTGATAGTAAGCCCAAAAGACTTGGGCAGTGGCATACGAATAGTCATGATTCTGTCAGTTATGCCTTGAAGATGCTCAAGATGTGCAACAAGATCAGATTTTATTGCAAACCCCACACCAATCTAATGTCTCTCACCCGCAGATTTACCCTTCCAGTAGAGACTGGGCGTTTGTCCATCGATTGATTCTCATCGCTCAAGCCGGTCTCAGAGAGAGACGCTATGTCAATATTGTACCTTGATAATTCCTTTGCTACAATTGCAGTTCTGCTTTCTGGCATTTTACTTTGATCACTGTCTAAAATGGCTCTCACATTTCAAGAATCAAATTTCATAAAGTGTCTCTGATGATGAAAATTTGCTTTTGATTTTTGATTTCTGTATTTTACCTGCAAAGAGGAACAGCCGACGACTGCAGGAAACTGGCCATCTAGAAAAATGAACAGCGATTTTGTTTAGGTCACCTTTTCTAGACCCTTCCCAAATTCATGATGGAGCAGTTTTTCTCTGAGAAGGACTGCTCAGATGCTAAGGAATCTGCCCAAGGATTCTGCTGTGCAACCAACAAACAGCGACGTTAGATAATTCCCAAGCCGCCTATATGCAGATTTGTGACTATGTGCTCCCATCACGTCAAGCCTGCAGACGTTGCGATTCTTCCGTCGCCATAGGACTTTATACAGGCATCTGCACATTAAGATGGTGGTACAATATGCTTGTGCGACACATATGGTATCCTGTCTATCCCTTTAAGCATTTGCCAAGAGAGAAGTATACGCGAGATGACTGGACACCTAATGTGGTTGCATGTTTTGTTTTGATTTTATTACAGAGTTTAACCTCTCTGTTGACAGGAACATGTTGCACTGGCTTAAAGCTTTACTAGTAGCAGTCACAAATGTATCTGGACTAAACTGACGTAAGAGATAGCTAGATAGACTTTGACCTCTCAAAGACAGATCTTTTTATTTCTTTTACCCTGGAGAATCTCTAGCTACCCTCCTCACCAGGTTGACCTGTTGGGGGAACCAGTTTAGTCGCCGATTACCCGCCCATGCAACAGGTAGTATTGGCTTACATAATACCAGTAACATTCCATCAGAATGACCTGACACAAATACATACAACCATATATATATATATATATATATATATATATATATATATATATATATTACAATAAACGTGCAATCAATTTACAAATACATGAATTATTCACACAAAACTAATGCAAAGGTTAATGATTTAAATGGCGAGACATCCATCATCGCAAACAATTCAAATAGTATACAAAAACCTCCAGATCCGTTAAGAAATGAATTGATCCTTGTTTATATAAATTTCTGACGTATTAGTTGTTATTTTTTACAAGCTTTCGTCTGTTCCTACAGACATCTTCAGGTATAGAATAGATGTTGTTTTTTTTTTTTTTTCTCTTAGTAATAAGAGGACAACGAAAATATATGTGTTGTTGCATCCGAAAATGCTATTGAAAAAAAGAGTTATTGGTTTTTGGAACGCGCCAAAGCAACGCTGAGTTTGATTTTAAAGTGTTTGCGTTTATACCAAATATGGTGATGAACAAATTTTTTTACTGGTAAATTTTTTTTTCTGTCAAAGTGGCATGAACTATATTGTTCAATAATTACAGTAATGACGCACTTATTATCTAAAAGTCGCACTTGGATCAGTTTTTCATAACATAATGGACATAACAGTATTTTCCCGGTTTTAATTCGGCTGGGCGATGTCGTAAGAGGCGACGAAGACTGCACTGCAAATCATAAAAGTACATAATTTATTTAAGAATTTTCAAGATGAATAATTTTTCTTAAAGTACCTAATAATAATCCTCAACTCCAATATTCTGATACCATTTTTCTATCGTTTCCGATTCAAACATTAAATGTCTCAGACGCAATCAGCGATGATCAGTTTTTCATAGAGAAAACAGACATTTACAAAACTTCTAACTTTCTACCATTTCCTTCTCGCTATCAAAAGTTTAATGTGTCTCTTGGCTATTTTTTTAAGCTTACAGATTAGAGTTTGTCGGGTTTCGTTTATTTCATTTTAGTTTTTAAATTTTTTGGTCGAGTTACTTTTATAAGATTCCTCGCTTTTCGTCTTTACATTAAATTCTATTAAATAGAATCACGCGCACTATCTGTGAATTAGTTTTGCCTTTAAAGAACTTTAAGAATATTATTCCAATATGCTAAAAGAAATGACACTTCAATATAAAAATTAAACGTTCAATGAATTTGAATAAAGTAGCAGGAATGCAGTTTCAGAAAAATAATCTTTAACCTAACCATTGCGTTGTTTCTTGGTGTTATAAATAACACAGGAAGCACGTTGATGAATCCAGTCGATGCATAACATTGAATTACGTACTAATATATATGAAAGATATGAATCCAACTTTTCGTTTTCTATCTATGATAGACTGGGTTCTAGAAGGAAACTTTGAAAACAAATCCATCTCGCATGTCGTCTCATGTTGCGACAGAAAGTAATGTAAAGTGGTTCAAAGGAATAGAAGACAATTTGAAATAACGTTGAAAACGATAAAAAAAATCAATAGACTTAATTTCATTTTGGAATTTTATTTTTTGAATTTTTTTACAAAAAATCGAAAGCGTTTCATTTAAGCACTTATCATCGCTAAGCGTCCGATGCGCATCCGACGGCCGCCGCGATGGCCACCACACTCTCGCATAGGACAGCCTGCGCGCACGACGAGCGTTGAATCGCGCGGAGGGAGTCGTCCTGCAGTTCTTTGAATGAGAGCGTTCAATTTGCCCGCTTAGCACCGCTACGCGTGCGTCTCTTTCAAGTCTAAAATAGGAAATTATTCCACTCCAGTTTGTAATAACATTCAGTATATTGAGTTTGTAGCAAATGAATTTAAAACTAACTTCCGCTCAATAAGATCTTCTCCAAAGGTAGTAGCTGATAACAGACTAAGCACGGCCATTATTTGCCGGTCGAATCAAATATAAAATTATTTTACCTCTAAGCGCAACCAATATTTATCTATAATCCCAAAATAAAAACGACCAACGTTTCCCCGTAGACTCAAGTATGATAACAAATCTAATTTCAGTATTAAATAAACTAATATGTCCGCAAATCCGATACAGCCAAATGTTAAGACGGGTGCCATGCACTCCCAGCTTTCAACCAGACAATATTTTGTTGTGGGACTCAGCATTTATCGCAGGATCTAGTGAGTCTAATGAAAATACATCCTCTCAATATGGTAATGAAAATCGTAAAAAAACGTTTCCATGGATGAATCATTCGGCGTCTACTGATCGAACTGTTAGTTCGTAATGCCAGTTCAAATTCATAGGGCTTTTTTTTTCATAAAACGAGCCTTCTCAAGTGCACTGTGTCAGTAATTCCTTCGTAGATGCACGGGAGATTTTAGGCAAAGGAGATGTACTTCTACAGAAAGGTACTGAGAATTCTATGAATACACTATTAAGATAAAGATTTTAAGGAAAGTGGAAAAAAGACGCTTATATACATACATATATATATATATATATATATATATATATATATATATATATATATGAGAGAGAGAGAGAGATTTTAAATTCCTAGCAGATATGACGAGAAAAGAATGCTTGGGAAATTTGAAATTCCAAGGACATATTGAAGACAAGCGTAGCGAAAAGAAACAGAGTAACCTAAATAAAAATGGCAGAATAGAATTAAGGATTTACTGTTCAAAGCTAACAAAAGAGAGGAAGTTGTAGAGAGCCATGAGAGCCAACGTTCTGAAGGGATAACGCAAAGCGAAGAAGAAAATTCAACTAGTTTTTATAAAATACTATTTACATTATTCGGACTATTGTCCTCATATTTTTTTATTACAACGTTTCGGCCATTGTACGCTCCGGCCTTCTTCAGGTGGTTGGAATGTCGAACTGAACCCTTTATTTCAGTCACGTGCCATGTTTAAAATTTTCCTGTTATACCCGTTATATCTGTGTGCTTTAAGCGTTATCTTCTCGGCCATGAAACTCAGATTCAAATCTCGTCGTGGTTGATTAATCAAATAGGTGACTTATCTATGGCATCGGGTTTGGTAGACGATAGCATTTCGTAGTCTTGTTGCGGAAGTTACTGAATACCCTCTTTCATGATGACCCATGTATTTTAAGTGAAATTCGCAAAAGGAACTTGTTCGGAAAGAGTCGATATTTGTGTAAGTGTAATAACGTGTATCTTTTTTTTTTAAATCCCGTTCTCGCGAGAAACATTTCCGAGTTAAGGATTTCTTAAAGCACGTCTAATCTCTGTTTATTACTTTCAGTGAAACCAGTTTTCCTCATGCAAACAAAGAAGCCTGCAAAATATATATCATCCTAGACATTGTTTAAAGAAAATAGATTTATCTTGAAGACATGTAATCAAGCGATACATCACGACTGCCATTTAATTGTTCTATACTTTTCACAGCCGTGCCACAACTTGGCATCTATTTAGTGTATATCAGGATCTCTTTAAATATGTTCACGAATATTGTTTGAATAAAATGGGTAATGGATCAGTGACCAAAGGAACAGTATTCTGACAGAAGACGTGATTAAAGAAAGACAAGACAGATGACTAGGTTTGAAGACATAAACGGATGTTTTTGTGGATTTGTCCAAGGGAATGCGTATATAAATTCCTATTAACCAGTCACATATGCATTTCCAAGAAAACAACTTTATCCTTCTTTTCGAATGCAGTCCTGGGTATAAACAGAATCCGGTAGTAAGACGTTTGATCGGGAGATTAGATGTTTGAGGAGATTAGAACCATTTCTTAATTGCAGTTGTTTCCAGTTCCACCATGAAGGACAAATAGTGACCCCCCACCCAAACAGAAGCAAAACAATATAAAAATGCATTTTAAAGTAAAAGTACTAACACTATACTTTTATGTCCCTTCTCAGGCATATTTGTGTTTATTTAACACCTACAGAGCCAACCTATGGTTTATACTGCAACTATAGTGAGCGTACCTTAGTTACAGTTTGTGGGAGAGAGCGCATTATCTAGCGTGACATTTGGTCAAGGTTAGCACGCTCAAAACCCCGGTCACAATGATTTGGGATTTAGTGCTAGCACAACCTCCGCCTGCTCTCTTTCAGAGCTCTCTACCCAGTTTCAATCACAAGGCTTGAATCAAGACGTGGTTTGGTTTTCAGGCAATTTCCACAGGTGTTGCTAGCTGGAATCGCCTCCTTCAGACTGATAATATCAAGTTACCTTCCTACTAAATCGACCAAATGATATCCGAACCCGGGTCTATTGGTCAGAATTCGAACGTTCTATCCACGTGCCCATACATTTTTATAGTAAAATGTCAAATAATAATTATTTATAATAAAATGACTAACAGTACTTTTTATAATGTAATAACCAGCAATACAGTGTATCTTTAGTTGAAGGTATACAATTGCGTTCTATATATATATTTAGTTGAATTCATAAAATTGTATTAAAAATATTTAGATTTCGGGATTAAATAACCCATAGATATGCTGCTAAAGAAAATGAACCTACCAAACTTCCGAGCGCGTTTGTGACGAGAGAGAAGATATGAGAATGCGCCATATTGTAAATGTTCAGACAACTTGAGACAAGAAAGACTGGATCTTGTTAAACACAGACGAAATTAAATTAGGAAGCCTTATCTTTTGTCGGAACACTTTTTTTTTATTTCTTCTCATCTCTACGTTCGAAGAAAGCGATGACTCTCAAACACTGAACAGTAACTTTTCTTGTTTTCTGCACGTAACAAGAACATTACCAGCTTTTACAACTATTTTCTCCGAGTCTGTTCCTCACTTGGCGCCCATTGAATATCACTTTATGATAAATTTTAACTTAACGAATTCATTCCTATGTTTTATATATTACTCTGTTTTGTTTGTTATCGATATCACAACAGAAGGTTTAAACTTCCTCTTCCTGTATATTCCGCCTCACTTCATTGCTTTAAAATTGTCCCTGTATTTTATTGTTCCTAATAAATTTTGTCTTTTTTGCTTATCACTCATGGACCTTGTTCCACCATTCATTTACTCAAGCCCAGTAGATACGTTACGCGTTGTTTCCCTCTGTTCCTCTTGTAACGCACACTTCTTACGTTCTCAACAGAATTGAGAAGATATATGTGGTAATAACGATCGCATATCCTCATACGCTTGTAACCATCCATCACAATAGAACAAACGTTTTTTCAACACTGAAGAAGAATGGGTCAAATAAAGCTTCAAAAGTCTCTACTTAGAGTTACGATATTGCAGTATATTTCTTGGATAATTCCCGCTCACCATGCCAAGCATTTTATTGAAACTCTGAAATCAAAGCTCAATATCGCATTCGTAGTTCTTTTAGGCGCTTCTTGACTTCAAAAATGAAATCATTGTTTTTGCATAGGCAGGCAATGTTGAATGCAACCATCTTTGCCAGTTGACGTCAACTGATTATAACAATATATAAATTCTAATAAAGTCCTCGTTTGGGTTCCGAAACGAACCTTTTAATCACGGCGAACGGAAAAGGTGAGTCAAGAAGTCTTACCTTTTATTAGCTTTCATTTTGCTTTTGAACAGCGTTTACTGTCGTAATTAAAGACTCGTCTATGGTTTTACCGGTGTAGTCTGACGCTCTTTGATCCTACCTGATGAGTTTGTCAAAGCGGCTGTCTTTAACAAAGCGATTTTTCTTTCTCGACTTTTTCGACACTCTACGTGAGCTGTAATCTAAGTTTCAGATTTACATTATGATCTTCTGTTGATGAAAACGTAGTTAAGCTGATTTATGAACTTCAAGTAAGGAAGAGGCCTTTTCTATCAGCGCTGAGATTATCCTCATTAGAGGATACGCTAGCATAAGCATAAATAACATTGTCGAATGAATTCATTTTATATATTTTCCTCTTTCGTCATCTTTTATCATTACAGACATCTTGCACGCACACGGATTAACTTACAGAGTCATTCAAAACTTATTTCTGTTAATGTTTTCCAAATTAGTATTCTCAATATTGTTCTTAATCTGATTTTCAAGGATTAATATTTCTGATTAACTTATTTAATAGTTGCCTATTCTTCTAATCAGTACTGTCGTTATCTCAAAATTTCGACCGTTGTGCTCTGCAGCCTTCATTCGATACATGTCGATCCAAGGAAACTTCAAAAAATTTCTTAATGAAATTTTTTATATTATCTACGAAGATATTGTTCTCATCCGCTGACCATGTCTATCGCTTGTAGTGCATATTTTGATCTTTTTCAGTTATTACTCGTCCTGTTTCTATCGGGTTCAAGTTTTCATTGTCTAGACTAGTGAATTCAAAACATTGGTACGTGAAGTTATTTACATAGTATATTTGTGCTCAATCCCATGAGCCGGGAAGTACGTCCTTGTACCAGAGTTGGTTACTATCATTAGGCAAAATATATACATATATCTGACAAACTTTGCTCGAGTATCTGTTTATATTTCTGAGATGAGCTATTATGTACACTATTTACATTATTTGGACTATTGTCCTCATCTTTGTCGCCATGTTTATCACAACGTTTCGACCGTTGTACGCTCCGGCCTTCTTCAGGTAGTTGGAATGTCGAACTGACCACTTTATTTAGCTGAAGGACACATGGCACAGTGGTTAAAGGCTTTAGTTAAACAGGACCCAAAGAGTGTGATTTCAAGACCTGGGAAAGGCGGTGGAGATCTTTGAGAGGTGAATTAACAGGAGATAACTGATATCTGACATCCATTTGACATGGCACGTGGAACTAGAACAGTCTAACCCAGTGAGCGAAATAAAGGGTTCAGTTCGACATTCCAACCACCTGAAGAAGTCTGGAACATACAACGGCCGAAATGTCGTGATTCACATGGTAACAAAGATGAGGACAATAGTCAGAATAATTTAAATTATAAACTTTGCTCGCTTTCAAGTTAAAACTTTCCTCGGAAATGAATAATAAATCATTAAAGAAATCAGTGATATTTCCCCAAACCACAACAAACTGTAATGCAACTTTAAAGAAATAGATTGAACTTGGGTTTATTTTTACGTATGCATGATACGATATTTTACGTTTTTAGATTCTTATAATTTATATTGGATTTCCTTAGTGTATGTCGTCTCTTTTGGTGGCATGATAGGAAACACGACCTTTTAACTATGGCGTACCTATAGTCCGAAGGAAAAAGAAAATGTTCAGACTACGCAACCACCGCCATATTGGTTTCGGTATTTCACTAATCGTCTCTATTTAGCGTTTTTTAGTAGACTGAAATACAACAGAAAAGAGAAAAGCATATATGCATTTTGATCTCAACCCGAAGGCTAATAAAAAGCTATACCTCTAACATACGATGAATTTGTCATCACTCTTATATATATATATATATATATATATATATATATATATATATATATATATATATATATATATGTTGTGACCAAGTAAATCGTTAAAGAAATAACAAAACAATTGTTGCAGATATATTATATATTAGACAGTAAGTACAACAAAAAGAATATTACAGGTCTAGTGAGTTTGTGTCGGATGACCCAGCGTTCAATCTATTTGACTCTTAATATTCAACACTCCCCCCCACAAGGGATGTATGTGACACAAGGCCGAGTTTACCGTGAGTTCTCTGAGCCCGTCGGCTCTGCCAAAAATATTCCCTTACAACCCGTATAAAGGGGTTTAGGGACTGTCTACCTACCCGGATGGAACTTTGTCCTTCGGCAAAGCCTCGTCCGGGTACCTCTCTACTTGAGGCAGAGAGTTCGACAGTAATGAACAATCTAGTCGACTGTTAATATTTAACAGCAACGACCACGAGGTTGTATGTGGAACATGTCTGGTTTATTGTGCGTACTCCGAGCCCGTAGGCTCGGCCAAAAATATTCCCTTTGAACCCGCCTAAAAGGGTTCAGGGACTGTCTACCTCCCCGGGCGAAACTTTACCCTGCACAAAACTTCGTCCGAGTTCCTCTGCTGAAAGTTCAACAGAAAAGATCAGCCTGGTCGACTGCTTCTCCAAGGCTTTCTTTCCTACTAATCTTATAGTAGGCGGAAGAGTCCAATATAGATTCTTTAGAGGGAGGACACCACAACAACATCTTACTAAGAAATGGCTTCTATAACATAAGTGGTGATATTTAATTTACATACCAAATAGTTATTTTAGATCATTCTTAATAAACATTCCATCTGTGTTATTTATCTTTAATACATACTTTTGTTATTTTCTATACACAAGCAATATTTATGGCGATATATTTTAATTCGTCTTGTTTGGAAAGTAGGAATTTATATTTGCCTTGTCTAAATTCTGTTGCAAGTTAGAAATCAATACCGTTCGTAATAATAAGCAAAGTGGTTGTCTGACATTTCACATTAGTAAAAACGAACTGAGCAGAACCGAAAAATTGCATATTTATCTGCATAAACCCCAATAATATGTTTTAAATAGTAAATAGTTTAAAATTAGTATTTTGTTAAACTTTAATTATAATGATTCGAAAATTATCCAATTTTTTTCTCTTGCTCAGCTATATGTAGGTATGTCCAGAGTAGTAAAATGATTAATATGAAAGATTCTGGATAGAATAATTGTCTAGCACGATACAGTGAACTAAGCTTTTAGTAGCAGTCGTAGCAGTTGATTCAATATAATCTTTCCACTTCATGTAAGCAAAGAGCGTTAACCCGAGCAGTCGTATCGATTCAGCCATAATGATGGCAACCAGATATATGTCTCCCAGATTATTAATGGAATGCTATTTTGTTTCATGGAATTAATTAAAAATATGCGTTATTGAAATAATTAAGAATAATTTCCATGTATGTTTTTTGAAAGAAAAAAAAACTCCCATTTTTTATAAATAAATTCATTAATAAATGGAAGAATAAGAAAATACTGTTAATATCAAATCATTAGCAGATTTGAGCGATTTTTTTAAAAATCTCGATCCCGAAAAATATTCATCTAATCATGTACAGTGTTACAGAGAGAGCGATGTCTTTTCGCCATCTCTTATTTTCCTACAAATATCTAAGCAATTAATTTGTCTTCGTGGCTCCAATACATGGCAATGTTATTGAGCTGGGCGTTGTCATTTATCAAAATTCATTACTGCCATTATTTTTTTTAAAGTAATTATTAAAACTTTGTGTTCCTTTTCTCTCGAATCATTATTTGTACGTAAACATCTACAGGATTAATTCCAGAAAAAAATAAAAAAGAACAATAAACTGTGTATTTACAATCAAAACAAAAATATTTGCTGTGGAATAATGATCTAAAAATGTTCATTTTATGAGAATATCAGATAAAAGACTGATAGAATATAGGATATTTAAATGTTGATATCTAACGTGACACCTCCACTTTTAACAACTGACCCAACACACGCTCCATCCCAAGTACTTTTTACATCTCAAAAATAATTTTAACTATCTAAAATTGTTCAAAGATAAAAAAAAAATATCGGTTTTGTACATTGAATCTAAGTATCTTTTTTTTATTTCATAATTTCTATCACTCACTATTTATTTGAAATGCACAAAAGTTATTAAAATAAGATTAACACGCTTCAATCCTGAAGCAATTATATGGAAAACACTAAAAAACTTTATCGAAAACAGTAACGATTCAGATTATTTTCCAACGACGAAGTTTTAGAGAAAATGAAAACGAAAAAGTCACTCATGGTTAACTTCAGAGAGAGTTGGAAATTTCTAGGGCACATATTGAGGAAAGAGGACTTGGAAAATTTGACACTAAGTGGACATACTTGAGGCAAGAGGGACCGAGGAAAGCAGCTCACAAACTACCTAGCTTGTGTAAATTGTTGGCAGAACGGGGATTGGAAGATATAGCGAAAATACTTAGTTTACTATAAAAGAGCTACTGAAAAAGGACACATGGCACAGTGGATAAAGTCGTTGGTTAGATCCAGTGACATACCCAAAGAAGGTGAGTTCAATACCTGGTTAAGGCAGTGGAGAACTTTCAGAGGGAAAATTAGCAGGAGATAACTGATAACTGACATCCATCAAACATGGCACGTGGAACTAGAACAGTTTACCCCAGTGATCGAAATAAATGGTTCAGTTCGACATTCCAACCACCTGAAGAAGGCCGGAGCGTACAAAGGCCGAAAGTTTGTGATAAATATGGCGACAAAGATGAGGACAATAATCTGAATAATGTAAATAGTGTACCATTTCTTAATACAAACAAAACATTTATTTCTAATTTAATTCAATTGCCTCATAGGAGAAATTAAATCAGTTATATTCAATTATGACGGTTAAGTTGTGCAACTCATTACGGCAAATGTTAGAAATTAAAAAAAACAAATGAAACTGTAAGCATCCACGCATCTTCAACTATTCTCTCACTGTATAACTTTGACTGATGTCAGTTTATATTTTATTCCCTCTTCATATACAGGATGTGTGGAAAGTTACAAGGCATAAGAAATTGCTTATATAATATCATTTATGTCTTGACGAAATCATTTTTAAACAGACAACACTAATAGGCATTTCTTATTTAGGGGTTAAAACCTGAAGACTGTGACCGCAGAATGTAATATGCAGAATTAATGCTAGGTTGGCATGAAGATTGGTCTGAATTGTTTGAAAACATCCTCTAGAGTGACGAGATTGTATTCCATGTTGGTTATTTCATCAATCGTCACAACTGCCATTACTGGGCGTTGTGTGATAACGATCCAAACATGACGTTTGAAACGATGCAAGCTCGAGCAAATCTTCAGATGCTCGAAAATACGGGTGGCCATCGGTGCCTGGCGCGGATATAATTGGTGACCCGGTATTTCTGCAGGATGGTACAGCACTTCATTTTCTCTCACTGTGTGTTCCATCGGCAGAGTGTATAAAGGCGTTGGTTAGATCCAGTCACAGCACCCAAAGAGTGTGAGTTCAATACCCGGTTACGGCAGTGGAGAACTTGGATAGGGGAATTAACAGGAGATAACTGATAACTGACATTCATTAAAACATGGCACGTGGTTCAGTTCAACGGTCCAACCACCTGAAGAAGGCAAGAGCGTACAACGGCCGAAACGTTGTAATAAAAAAATATGGCGACAAAGATGAGGACAATAGTCCAAAAAATATAAATAGTGTACATAATACCAAATCTCAGAAATATAGACAGATACAAAAAGAAATGTTGATGGCTAAAATACAATTGTCCCACAGTTGCAGATGCAAAAGAAGTGTGTGCGTTTGCGTGCGTGTACTTAATTCTTCAGTGGCCGACTATCTAATCTCTCCCATACTGACTGATAGATAACAAATATCGGTTGACCCTATACTTGAACAGGTTAAGTTTCTAGTTACCTTACTTCACCGCTCACTATAAACTTAACCTTTTCTAGTCTCGGGTCAACAGTTATCTCACCCTCATTTCCCCATAAACCCTGTCTCTTATTCTATAACTCACTACCAGTGGTTGTTAGATTTGATAAACGCTGAACGTTATTATAATTCCCCTTCTTCATGTAACTTCAAATATTTCCGTCTATAATTCTACTACTATCAGCCAGCCTCCGGCCACAACAGATATAACTTTCGTTTTTTTTTTGTTTTGTTTTTTTTTTTATTAACTTAAGTGTTTCCGCCGCCAAGATCATCTAGGCGTCTATTTTACAAGACTAATTTCGAAAATATAATTGTTTACTTCATGGGATGCTTATTTCTATAGAGTACGGAAATCCGAACACGCACTGGACTAGCAAATGATACATTACAAAAGGTAAGCAGCGTAATGAGAAACAGAACAAATAATTAAAAAAATATAAAAGAGTGTTGGATTGTTATGTGATATCCATCCTATTATAAGGCACAGTTGGAAAATATCCTTAGATGAAGAGAAAATTGGAGCCAATTGAACTGTGTTTCTACAGAAGAATACTGTAAATTCTATGGACGGAGTGGATAATCGACTAGAAAGTCATGGAGCAAATGGTAACAAAAAGAACACTTATACTGAGAAACAGAAAGAGACAGCTGAAATCTCTGGAAGGCATAATGAGGAAGCAGAGCTTGAAAGACTTCGCACTCAGAAGGTATATTGAGGGCTAGAGAGATACAAGGTGTCAACGAGTTACCTACTTAAGGAGCTTGTGTGAATGAATGACGGAATGGAGGAGAAGCGGAAGGCTTATGAAGGGGAGAAAATAAGCTAAGGACTCAAAGTATCGGAAGATTTTGACAAACATGATCATCTATTCAAAAACAGAGGCGGAAGAAGAAGAAGAAAAAGAAGAAGAAGAAGAAGAGGACGACGACAACAAAAGATTTAGAATATAGAGTTTCAAATCATATAAGAAATTCGAGACAATTATTATTCTCTGATCCCATCATTTATCTTTCTGAGGAAGTAATTTATTTCTTGATATGATGTATCCTTTTGGAGTTTTTGTGATACCGATTTCATTTTTGCTTTGAATAATTCCACTACATCTTATCTGATGCTCCTGCTAAATGATTTTTGATAAAATCTCAAAGGAGAATCTGCAATGTTATTGGTCCTAACCTCATTTCTCAGTTTCAATCTCTTTCCCATCGCTGTAACGTATTTTCACTATGCCTTTTCTGTAAACACTTTCATGTTAATTCTTGTGATGAAATTTATTCTGTGGTACCTAAACATTATAAATTTAAGCGGAGTACTAGTTTGGCGGCAAGGTCTCATTTTACAGATGGCATTGCAAGATGTAACCGTAAGTTATATGCTAACTGTTTCTTCTATCGCACTTCTCGACTGTGGAAATTTTTTCAGGCTTCGTGCTTCCTTTCAACTTTGGTCTTAAAAGTGTAAATCCAATACCAACCGTTATATAATGTCTTCTCAATTTAGGTTCTTTTATTGTTCTTTCTCCTTAAAGGATTTTTTCATATCCCCTCAGAAACCTATTGCATCATAGTGGCTTTATTGCCTTGCCTTGGGTGAAATGATTAAAGAAGTTTTCCACAACGTTTTTTCCTTCGAAGAACTGTCAAATGTGCATCCCTTAATATCAATTCCAGTAACGAGTCCGACTTGAATTTGAAAGTAAAATGTCGAGTTCTGATTCTATGCATTCGATGCATTCACTTTCGCGCAAATATCGTTCGAATAGTTATGGATACATCCATTATCCTATCCCAGGCAGATGTAGTTTTAATAGAAGGAGAGATTCATCATATATTCTTGTTTGGCAAAGATTCTAGAGCACAAGCGGCACCCTACTATGGTAAAATATCTGCTTAGTCAGTCATAAATTGAAAGAAACGTGATGGTCAAAGCGTGTATCACGTACGGTACTTGAATTACTGAATGAAGAAAGAAGGATTGTAGAATTTAACATTTAGATAACATATAATAAGCAAGAGACAGGCAGAAAATAGAGAGCATCTTAAATAATAAATGTATGCAAATGGATGGAGCAAACAAGGGCAATACTGTCAAAGAAGGATACTAAAGAAGAAAAGTTATCAGAGAAACCAACAACAGGCGGGAAGAGTTTATTGTGTGGCATTTATCCGGATTTGGGCTTGGAATAAAAGTAAAGCATCTGTTCCTAATCTCTCCATCTTGTTACTCGCCTCAGCCTCTACCATCTATATCCGCAGTTTTTATTTTTTTTAAGCATTTCACCCAAGGTAAGGCGGAACACCACTAGCAAGCAAGGGGTTACAGAGAGTGAGAACGAGAGTAAAGAGGCGTGATAGATGAAAGGATGAAGAGAAGGATAGGGAATAGATCAAGGCATCTGGAGATGTCGATTGACATTATATTTGAATAGTTTGAGATCATAACTATCCGTGAAACAAGTAATAGGAAAAGAATTCCACAGTGGGTAGGTGCGAGACATGGCGCTATTGGAGTAGAAGAGATGGCTATATTTAACAGCGCTCACAGTGAAAGGGTGGGACCGATTTGCCAGCCTAGTAGCACGTTGAAATTGATGCAGTCTGAGATTTAGCGAAAGTAGCTCGTCGGAGTAGTTACCGTGAAAGTATTTGTACAATAGACAGAGGGAGGCAACAGCTCGTCTGTGAGAGAGCGACTCAGATCAGGTCCAATCACATTGCATAGCCGTCGCTGGATTTTGTCGAAAACCTTAAGACGAACAAGGGCACTAGACCATATATGGCATCAGTAATCCATGCAAGGGCGAATGGTTGATTTATAAATTTGAAGGATAGACTCGGGCAAGAAAACCTTTCTGGCGAGACGCAGAGAACCAATTTTCTTTGCGGTAGATGAAGCTATTGATTCAATGTATTTGTTCACTGTCAGGCCAGCAGACAGTGTGAGACCAAGCAGTCACAGAGAGGTACTCTCGTGGAGTTAAGCATCAGACATTCTGATGGGAAGCAGGGATGGTTCCATGTGGTGAGCTTCACTTTTTTTTTGAGGGGGGCATTAAAGTTAACCAGTCAATTTCTGCCCCAGAGTTACTTGGGTATTTCATTTTTTTCTCCCTCTCTGTTTATTCAAGATGTTCTGTGTGTGTCATATTCTCCAAGCTATCCTTCCTCTTTGTGCACCGTAGAAATTTCTTTTTCTGATTTTCAATTGCAGTTGTCTTTTCTGTTTCCATTATTCGTAAACATTCTCGTTCCAGCCGTGTTCCAAACATCCTTCTGTACAACCACATATATATTGCCTCAAGCAGCAGCTTCATCTATGAAGGAAATTATCTAGCATTTACAATCATTCCTATCAAACCCTGTATTGAAGGTCCTTCTCAACGTATTCTCCTCCAGCTCCTATTCCACAAAGCCAGGTGTTCCCCAAGGCTCTATCCTAGACCCTACTCTGTTCCTTATCTTTATTAGCGATCATCCTGATGCTGTAAGCCCGAAATTAGGCATGTACGAGGCCGACACTAATATTTACTCCTGCCTCAAAAACAAATCTAATGTCGCTGACAAAACTAAGCTGGCCGTTTGTCTCGAAAAGGACCTCCAATCGGTTGTGAACTGGGGCAGTAATTGGTTTGTTAACTTTAATGCCTCAAAAATAAAACTGCTCTATTAGTAACCACAGAGAACCATCGATGCCTTCCATTAGAATGTCTGACGCTCAACTCCACGAGAGCACCTCTTTGCGACCGCTTGGTCTTTCTGGCACGACACAGAGGGCCATTTTGTGCCGCGCCAGGAATTTTTTCTCGCCGGAGTCGATCCTTCAAATCTACAAATCAACCATTTGACCTTGCATGGAATATTGCTGTCATATATGGTCTGGAGTTCCTTCTGTTTGTCTCAAGGTCCTTGATAAAATCCAGAGACGGATATGCAATGTAATTCGTTCTGATCTGGCATCTCGTCTGCAGTCGCTCTCTCACAGACGTGCTGTTGCCTCCCTCTGTCTTTTTTACAAATACTTTCACGGTAACTGCTCCGATGAGCTGCTTTCGCTGGTTCCCAGACTTCATGAATTTAAGCGTTCAACTAGGCTGGCATCTCTCTCTAAACCTTTCACTGCCAAAACAGTTAAATGTAGCCGTGACTTATACCCCAATAACTTCATGTCTCGCACTTCTCGCCTGTCGAACTCCCTCCCCTTTTCTTGTTTCTCTGATGTCTATAATCTACAACTATTCAAATGTAATGTCAATCGACGTCTCCAGATGCCTTGATCTATCCCCTATTCTTCTCTACATTTTTTCCTCTGTCACTTGTCTTTGCATTCGCTCCAACTCTCTGTAACCCCTTGCGTGCTACTGCCTTCCCGCCTTTCTTGTGGTGAAACGCTTATATATATATATATATATATATATATATATATATATATAGGGAGAGAGAGAGAGAGAGGAGGGAGGGGAAGTTATATTAGCAATTATCTTTGTTTACAATAAAATGTTCCTGTTTCATTGTTTGTTTAGATTTTGGAAGCATCATTCACTATTACTATGCATGTTGGAATTAAATCATATTTTCGTCAACTGATATAAAAATGCCTAGATGGTTAAATCCATGTACTTTTTTTATTTTGTCGTCTATATAGAAGAAAAAAATAAACATAGAATAGACTGTGCCAGAGTCCGTTTCACCCAACATCGCAAGTTGCTATGAAATTGTTGTAGTGTCACCCTCTAATGAGGCTATTGTGGACTCTTCCATTTACTATAAATTTATTAGGAAAAGTAAGCCTCAGGGTAACAGTGATATAGACTGTTCAACTGTCGAACTCTCTGACTCGAGCAGAGATGAACCCCGACGAGGCTTTGCCGAAGGGTAGAGTTTCGTCCAGGGAGGTAGACAGTCCCTGGACCCTTTTAAATATTACCAATGATATAGTCTGTTATTTTGAGGCTGTTCGCATTTCCTGTCGAACTCTGTCTTGAGCAGAGAGGAACCCGGACCAGACAGATGTTGCAGTTTTTTTGTGTATATATATGTAACTAGTGAGTTAGCCCAAATGACTTGATTCACTTTATAGTCCACCAATAGAAGGTTAACCAATCAGAAGACGTAGAATATTCAATCCGTCATGTATAAAGGCGGCCATTTTGTTTACTCTATCCGAATGTCCAGTGCCAGCTTGTCAGGCGAAGAGGAACAGAAGGAAGAACTACGCTCTGCTACTTCACCGGGATATCCACTGCTAACCTGAACTACGCTTCCCTACTGTCTTTGAAATATTCACTGCTAACCTCTGGATTCTATACTCAAAGATATCATCATGAACAACAGCAGAATCTCGTTCGGGGAGGTAGACAGATCCGAACCCGTTTTTTGGGTTCTACGGGGAATTTTTGGCCTAGCCTACGGGCTCGGATAACCCCCTTAAACTCGGCTTTGTGCCACATATATCCCTCGTGGAGGGTCTGTTAAATATTAACACTAATATAGTTTGTTCTATTGAGGTTGCTTGCAGTTCCTATCGAACTCACTATCTTCAGCAGAAACGAACCCGGACGAGGTTGAGGTGGGGGCTATAGTGATATAGACTGAACGTTGGTCAACCGACACACCCTCCCAAGTCATGTAACACACCTCTATTGTAATTACTGTTCAATACACTATTTATCTGCAACCTCTTGTTTTGTTATTTCTTAACCAATTACTTGGTCACAACAGAAAACAACACATCAACCTGAAAACTCGTGTCAGGTTCCTAAATATCCTTCCCAGATCAAGACTTGCATATGGATGTCATGCATGATGCAAAAACCGTTCAGAAATATCTAAACAGTAAGATGTATACAACCGGTTGCTAAGATCAATGAGGAAAAAAACAAGATATGCGCGTGGAAAATGTGAGTGTCATGGAAAAGATCATCCTTTTTTAAACATTGTTGATTGGCGATATATAAACAAAGAACTGTACCAAATAACAGAAAATACATCAATCGTGAACTACCAATATCAGCAACTACTAAAATGTATAGCGCATTTAACTTGAAGATAAACAAATGGCATAATCAAGATGTTACCGTTTTACATCACTTCAAAAAGAAGATTAAGCAGGGAACACATAGTAATACTGGACTTGAGAACTTTGTTTTCCTAAAAAAAAAAAAATTATAAATTTCGATGGAAAACCGTACTAGTTTGGGGCTGAGGAATGCTAAATATTTACTTGTGGGAAAACGGCTAACATTACTATTACCATTTCTTGGTCCACGTGTTCAGTCATCTTTAATGGCCATACATTCCTTCTTCTTACAACTGTTTCTTACTCCTTTATTCTCGATTTGTTTGGTTGTTAGTTTTGTTTTCTGTCTACAATCAACAGTGCATCATAAGCATATATTTTAGTTTGCTAAAGTTCTTTCTACCAGTACTAAGAATAATTGTGAGTATATCTATCACTAAAGTAACAACTTTCCTCTTTGTTACTTTGATCCCACGAATTTATACTTAATGCTATATTGGTAATTAGTTCTCGTCGGTTTTCTGTTGAAACAGCTAGATGTGGCCGTAAGTTCTACTTTAATACGATCTTCCTTCGCACGTCCCTACACTGAAGTATCCAGATTGACATACTTAAAGGCAGACATTTCTGAGATTTTTTATATTTACGTCTGAATATCTACCACGAGAGGTATCTTTATTTACATTATTTACAGTCGAGCTAAAATCACTGGAAGATCATTGCCATATCAGGTCTGCTGATCCTGCCAAATATATCTGGATTCTCCGTAAAATACAAAAAAAAGGGTCTGTAATTTTAACGGCCCTGATCTTGCATGTCGATTTGAGTCATTATCCCACCGCCGTAACATGATTTCCCTGAGTCTTTTCTATAAATATTTTCATGGAACTTATTTTAATGAGCATTTCACGTGGTTACCGGGAACGAACTAATTTAATCTGGCTACTGGATTGACAACAAGGTTATTTCGTTCTACTTAAATTCCGCGGGGTAAGCTTAACTTCTAAACTAATATTTTCTTATATAGACTATTTATAATCAGACTATCGTTCTCAGTTTTCTTGTTGTTATCACAACGTTGTTTTCTCCTGCTTTTTTCAAGTATATATTGACCTGGGTAAGCTAGATGGAATTCGGAGGTCGTTGTACTGGCTATGTATTGGGATATCGTCTGTCTCTTATTTATTGTACGGCTCAGTTACTGGCTGCCCGTTTCATATGATTCTACACTTCCCGACCCAGAAATCGGAATCACAACCACAATGTTAACAAATTCGGGAATTAATACCAGGCTAAAAAGTTGTGACAACAATAACAAAGATAAGGACAATAGTCCAAATATAAATCATGTAAACAATGTTAATACCTCATCTGAGTAATTCAGACAGAAACAAGTTTCTTTTCACGCACTTCTGGCCTGTGAAACTTTCTTTCGGATTTTTAGTTCCATGTGACTTATGATCTCCAAGAATATACAGGCAACGCCAATCACTATTTTGTCTTTTCTAAACAGGTTCTTTTATTGTAATCTCCTCGCCAAGGTTTTCTCGTTTTCTTTGACAGTAAACCATTACACGATATTGGCATTATCGGCTTGATTGAGACGCAACGATTTAAAAATTACATCCGCAATTCTGACCGAATTCTACTTTCTTATTTTTGCTTATTCCTATTAAGCTAACACTGACCAATGTGATGATATATATATATATATATATATATATATATATATATATATATATATATATGTGTGTGTGTGTGTGTGTGTGTGTGTGTGTGTGTGTGTGTGTGTGTGTGTGTCTTACTAAGCAAGTGAATTCAGTATTCCACACTTAAGAAAAGATGAATTCTACTTATTAATTTGTTGCAAGCAGCGATTTTTAATGACTTTGTTTTCGCTAGAAACCTTCTATGAAACGAAGTAGAGCGCGCGATGTTTTTGCCTCTGGCTGTATGCTGGGCGGCAAAAAAATCGTGTTAGCAGCAGTTCTTGCGAAGAGGCTATATCAAAGCCGTTATAGGATTTTATTTTAGAAAGGCATCAATTTCAAGAAGATACCTTCCATATAAGGAAACTGAAAAGACAACGTATAAAGAAAAAGAAATATAACTTGAAGAGTAGTCTTACAGGAAACAGCAGAACTTTAAAAAAAAAGTATTTGATAAAAAGACCATTTTTTTTAGATGGTTATATTTACCAGATTTTGAAAGAGTAAATCAAATCTCGGAGCTGTATTTGATTACCCCCGCCTCATATCGTGACAACCATTTTCTTTATAATGTGTTGTCTTTGTGCCAGCAGCTGTTTTTTATAGAAGGAATACCGACGAATGTCATTACTGACAAAGGGGGCATAATGAAAGAAAATGTTTCTTTTGTGTTTTTTTTTTGTTTTTTCATGCAGGCCTAACGATTCTCATCCTAAAAGCATGCACTTGTCACATCATCGTCTTTTTCATCTTTAGGTTCAAATATACTTTGTTTTTGTTTTTTTCTTCGTCCATTTCTCCTACTTCTTTTTGGTACCAGCTTTTCTCACACACGATTTTCTCTCTTTTTTCACTTGGAATAATTTCTAAATCTTCCTTCATTTGGCTTATGATGCTTGGAGGTGCTTTTCACTTGGTGCACCTACTAATCATCCAACACGTCTTTCTCCTGCTTCGATTACAAGCTAATTAACCACCTTTTCAACATTTTTGGCACTTTCACCTTCTACATGACATTTCTCTTCTCATTATTATTATTTTCTTCTTCTTCTTCTTCTTCTTGATTATTTGTTTTCCCTTTCGCTTTTACTTATTTTCTCTTTTTATTTAGTCTTTTTTTTATTATACCATTACATTTTTTTCTTTCCTTTTTATTTCTTAATTTTGTTCATTTTATAACTTTTTTCTTTCTATTTCCACTGTTCCTTCCTTTCCTCATATTCTTTCCTTTTCTTTCATTTTCGCTTTCATGTTTTCTTTTGTAAATATTGTTTCTTTTTTCAGTTTTTTTTCCTCTTTATTGATTCTTTTTTTCTTTTCTTTCCCATTTCTATTCTATCGCTTATTTTTTTTTTCTTTTTCGTTCTTCCTTTTTATTTTTTCCTTCTATTTTATTTCTATTCTTTGTCCGCTTTTCCTTTCTTCCTTTTTAATTCTGTTTACTCCTTTTCTTATTTTTCGAATTCACCTTTTAATTTCCATTTCATGCTTTTCTTCTCTTTTTATTTTTTATACTTATTCTCCTTTAATCATATTTCTTCTTCTTATTCTTCAATGCATCAGATATACATAATGCACCTTAATATACTGTATTCATTTTTCCATTCCTAAGTAACATTTTTTCATGGGCATTCATATGTTCAACGTAATAAGATAATATTCTGTTCTTCAAATTAAGATCTTAATTCCATCTAATAATCTGATCCTAATTTTACCCTTTTTGTTTCTTGCCTCTCTCACTCACTGACTCACTCACATTTTTTTAAACAAGTCTAATTGTCTTCTAGAACCTCGACAAATTCTGTTTCTGTCATTATTTTATTTTATATTTTCGTTATCCTCCGTTACAATGGATCAGGGCTCCCCACGAATTCCTTAATTATATTGCACTTATTTCACCCTTTATTTTATCCATGGTCTGATATAAATTCACTCAAAATCTTTAAGCAGCTTACTCGCGGTTCTCTCCAGATCCACTTGTCTCCAAAATATCTAGTGCGTGTTAAATTCACCGAGCTCTCTTTCCGCGTTTTGGATGCCAGACATTTCAACTGTCTTTTTGTATTAAAATTTGTATTCCATTAAGACTCACCTGTTTTGCACTTCATATACTTCACATGCGTCAGTAGAAGCACATATCTGCCGCTTCATGTCTCGTCTCCATCCGTGAATACTAATCATGATTAAATTTAATAAATGAAGTAATAGTATCCTTTCAATATTGAAATTAAGTTTACTATTATTAGTAATTTGGGTGATTTTATTTAGCGGCATATCAGAAGTTCTGTGGTTATTTATTGTCGAAATATGAATATTTTATACGCAATTTTACATTTTGAACTACAGATATGCTTTACACAATTTTATATTTTCAGAGTAAAGTTGTGCTATATTAGATACATGTTTTGTGGTTCATAAAATTGGGGAGGGGGGCAATGTTACTATAAAAATATTTTTTTTTTATATTCTTTTTAGTGCTACATTGTCATTTTGCTATAAAAATGTTCTGTTGCACCTTTCATTACAAAAAGGATTTTTTAATTTTTGTTTGGGGTTTCACTATTTGCCCATAGCTGGGACCCTTGCAGGTGCTACCACCCCGGCTTTGGATGAACCTGAGCCGTTAAAAGATTGTTCCACGCCCATTAAATCCTCCAGTGTCACGATCAGAGGCCTTGCTGCCGGATGCAGTTTATCGTCATACCCAAGACGAAATATGATTAGTAGAAGTGTGGATAAAATTAATATTAATTCTTTTAATTTCCCTGCTGCATATAATGTGTAACCCAGTACTGTCAGTCTCGTTGTTGAAATCTTTACTTGAAGAATACGCATTATCAAAGACATGACGTATCCAGTAATAAAGCTATCATTTATTTTGTAGATCATGGCGCCACATAGTATAATTATAATGATTTCAACTGTTTAATATTTTTTTTTTTTATTGTTATGAATAATCAAGAGTGGTCTCCCCTTATTTTGTTACTCTTCTCTTTGAGAGAGCTATTTCTGTTTACTGGGACTATAAAAGGACACTAAACGCGAGCCTCGTATTAGTTGAATAAAGCTTTCTTAAAGACTCCCCCCACGTTCTTTCGTCATTACACTCATATGCTTTTATTTTCTCTTATTCGATCTTAAGCTAAATCGGTCCGTTTTTTGGGTTTTTTTTTTTAAATATAAACTATTTTCACTTCTCTCTCTTTTTTTATTTTCCTTTCTCTTTTTTCGTAATTTAAACTTTCTTTTTTTCTTTATTTATTCCGATTTCATTCTTCCCCCTGTACCCTAAATTACATTTAACATCCTTTTTTTGCCCTCGTCATTGACAATCCTCGTTTTCATTTTCACTTTCCTGTCCATGTTCATGTCATTTCCACGGCCATCTATTTGTTATAATAAACTAACGTCTATTTCCTTACATCTAAAAAAAGAAAAAAAATTCCTCCCCTCTCTTCCTTTAGTAGTGTTTGTCCTTTCTTTCCCTCCTTATCGCGAATAATGAACATTTCTAATGTTTTTTTCATTTCATTTCTAGATTCTTACTGAAATAAACAAGTGACGGTCAAAAAATGTTCATATTAAAAAAAAAAAAAAAAAAAAAAGTGAAGAAAACAAAAAAGAATCTTGGCTTCAGTGAAAGATTATGCTTTTTGGACACGTGGCACTCTGATGTACTTTTCAGTACTTCTCTCATTACAATCGAACGCTTGAACTTTCTAAATTTTATGTACAACGAGATCAATGTTTGGGCAGGGATTTGACTTACATCAAGCTAATTGAACAAATGCTACCAAATTCAAGCATCCAATGATCTTTGTTCTACATAGATTTTTGACTGTTTAGATAGAGACAGTATGTTAGACGAAGCAAGACTTAGAAAATCTCACGATATTTTCACGTATTCAATGGTTAATATTTACTGTATTTTTATGAACACTAAATACTAACGAACGTCAACTCATTTTTTTTTTTAGATTTTGCTGTCCGAATATCTACATGAAAAAGAAAAATATATGGAAAACAATAAATATTCCACAACGCAAGTTAGTTCTAATTCAATTCCAAAAGAACATCGTACAAAGCACAAAACCATAAATTCCAAAGTTATGTCCACCCATCGTTAGATTCACACACTCCTCGGGCATTTGAACAGGAGTCTAGGTTTATCCTTATATATATATGAACATTGAAGTCAACACTTACAGGCGACGGACTCTTTCATGCTTGACGCAATCGTCAGGCGGCCTGACGATTACGTCTAGCATGAAACAGCCAGTAGCTTCCGTGTTGACTTCAATGTTCACTTTTATATTTACACACGCTCTATCTCTGATATTGAGCACTTTATCCTATAAATGTAGCACACATTAAGAGTATATACGAAGGAAAGTAAAAGTGCGTTCACTTAAAAGGCCGATTTTTAATTGAGAAAATTTGACAAATTTAATATCGACTACAGGTTACAAATCAAATATAAGCATATAAAAAATAAATATAACGATTATCTAATCCAGCAAGGACCTATATTTCTATGTTCAAAAACACGCGCGAATACATACATACACAATAACATATATACATGCACATAGGCGTGTACACACATACATATACCCATGTACACACATATAAAAATATAAAAATATATTCAGATATTCACACATACATGTATATGTTATTGTGTATGTGTGTATTCGCATGTGTTTTTGAACATAGAAATATAGGTCCTTGCTGGATTAGATGATCGTTATATTTATTTTTATGTGCTTATATGATTTGTAACTGTAGTCGATATTAAATTTTGTCAAATTTTTTCAATTACAAAGCGCAACCCTTTAAGTAAACGCAATTTTACTTTCCTTCGCCCCATCTCTCTCCCCCACCTCTTCTTTCCCTCCCTCTTATTCTAACATTAGATTCTGGCAGTGATGGATTCCTGTAATTTAAATTTTGATATAAAACACAAAAAAGAAGCAAATAAAGCGAAAATAATCATGATATATCCCAGCACATAAATTGGTCATTGAGGCAAGCCCCAATGTAGTAGTGACATTTTGGCAAAACTTGTTGATATGCGCCCTCACTATTACTCATCCACTCGCTTCATCCTAGAAACGATGCTATAACTAGTCCATAAACTGCATATTTAAAAATTCAAATTTGCAGAATGCACTGAAGTACTAATATTTTTTAAGTATATAATTTTGATTTAAACTTTAAAATATATATTAGATTTATTTTGTGTAAATTAACTAAATACTGAAATTAATTTTAATGGTTGTTGGAAGAATACAATCTCTTTTACAAATAATTTTAATTTCTTTAAAAATATAACTTTCTCTAAAAGACATGAAATATTTTTTTATTGAAAAGTACGCTATTTCATGAGCATAGAAAAGTAACAATTATTTAAATACACAAAACCGCTTTATTTTATGAAGAAATTCTCAAATTGTTTTTTTCATTCGGTTTCGTTAGGGCCTAACGCAGAGTTCTTTTTTTTCAAACTTTGGGTCCCGTCTCTTCAGTTCGTCGCAAGATAGATAAAATGTGTCGCGACAAACAAACAAAGAAAAAAATACGCAAGTAAGAGAACAGTGCAGAATATGCGCAACTCTAAATGATGCCCGGCATTCAGAAATCATTCGTTTTTCACGAAGATAAGCTCGAATTATTTTATATATATATATATATATATATATATATATATATATATATATATATATATATATATATATATATGGGGGGTAGTCCGTTATCATTGAGTTTATTTTGTCTTGTTCGTTAACTCGTTGCGAACTGAGTGACGTCAGTTCTCTCAAAACTTAGCTACAAAGGTGTGCAGAGCGTTCATCTTCGTGGCCGGTGAAAGCCGTTAAGATTGTTAAATAATTTAGTTGCATCTGAAGCCAGAGCTGAAAGTCAATTTCCCGACTCAATGTCGAAATCGAGTACATTCTTTCTGCGGTAGCAAGTTTATGAAGTGTATTTTCGCCAAGATTGCTATTCTGTTATCGAAGTTTCACAAGGGGATAGTTTGTTTTTTTTTAATTAATAATTTTATATGCATATACATGGATAATATAAATAGACCAATGCAATTCCAATATATGCAGATCATAAGAAATATACAAATAAATTGTCGATGCTAAATAAATGAACTTGGTAAAAAAGATTTTGTCTTTGAGTTATTAAATATCTTTATAATGGCTCGCAATGAAAAACGCGGTTTTTGCTGTGGGTCGCAGTAAAAAATCCTTTGAAAAACGCTGCGTTAGGCAATAGATAGTTAACTTTCGTAAACCAAAAATTATGTAATTAATATTACCGATGACAAATAAACTTAAGTGAAAAATATATAATCAAGAATATTAATTTACTTTCTTGATAAATCAAAAGAGCCAACCATTGAAATAATTTTATAATATTTTCTTTAAAAATAAAACAGTTAAAATTCATTTTCTGTGTAGGCGTTTTTCCTGCCAGAAATTTGTGCTGACATAAAACTTCACTTCCGCGCTGTTATTCAAATTTAATAAAATAGATTGACAACAACGATTTTCAAAAAAGGCAAATAGTACTGCCGCTTAAATTGTAATAATTGGACTTTACTTTTCCGACCGGTATGTATTCACTAATAAGAGTTTGTTAATTAATTGGTGTCTTCTAACATTGTACATTATGACCTTAGTCCTTTCTGCTCATCGCTACGACGCATATAACTTTAAGACCATTTCGAAAAACTTATTATCTCAAAGTTTCGACAGCTTGAAGAGACAATTTCGTTTAAGAATATAAGTTGAGGTAGAGGTATGTAATCTTTAAATGAAGAAATTTTTTCTTAGATATTCTATGGCATGTTAATAATTATTTACAGATTTTTCTTTTTATTGAATTTGACTTAGATGTTTACAGATTGACTGTGCGGCACGTTCTAGTTTTAAATAATATTGTAATATCGTCTATAACGACGTTATAAATATTTTATGCTCGCAAACTTATTTTCCTTTTTATAAAAGAATTTAATATGCTCCCATCTTGCAATTCAAAACTAAAATGATATTTCAAAGTTATTTAAATAATTATAATGAATTTTTAAATTTTAATTAACAGATTCATACCTGCGCTGTATAGATAAGCAATTGGGAAAATTTTGTAAGTGAAACTCATCACGCCTGGGAAATTCTGTAAGGATTGTTAAGAAAGTAAAAAAAAAACATACATATTTCCTTGTGAATTTAAAGAAAAAACATTTTAATTTTATTATCTTATAGACGACAATAATACGTCGCTTGATTAAGCCTACGAAACCTCTAAAAACCCATAAAAGTGTAGGGTGCATTATAAAAGAAAAAAAATACTAGAAAATCGTAGAAAAAATCCTAGACAGACAGCTAAACAAAGAGAAAACGAAAATGCATATATATATATATATATATATATATATATATATATATATATATATATATATATACGCCCAAGTATAAGATTGGTGTATACGGAATAAATTCCAATAACCAAAAAATACTCTTCTGAAAAAGTAGCTGAATACAGAGTAGAGAATATATAATTTATTTGAAAATTATAACATAAATATGTTATAAAATCACTATAAAAATAACCATTTTGACTCAACACTTCTGGTGCCTTATCAAGTGATGGTGTTGAATGCAGATTCTACATTCAACCCCATCACTTGTTAAGACACAAAAAATGTTGAAACTAAATGGCTAATTTTATAGTGATTTTATAAAATTTCTATGTTATAATTTTCGAATAAATTACACACACACACACACACACACACACACACATATATATATATATATATATACATATACATATATATACACATACATATATATACACACATATATATATATATACATATACATATATACACACACACACACACATATATATATATATATATATATATATATATATATACATATATATATATATATATATATATATATATATATATACATATATATACACACACACACACATATATATATATATATATATATATATATATATATATATATATATATATATATGTATGTATGTATGTATGTATGTATATGTATGTATCTATATATATGTATGTATATATAGGTAAAAAGAAAACAGGAAAACTGTATATAGTTTTATCCGACGCTTTTTCGTCCACCGTGGACTTTTTCAAGGCAAAAAAATTACCTATAAAAAAAAAATGTTAGTTACTAGAATTTAGAAATGCTCATATATACACATTGGGTCAACTGAAAAAATGCATCATTTACATTTTGTGTTTGAAGATAATTCTTCATATCTAGAAATATTGTTTCGGTTGCTGTGATGAATTGAAATGTATCCTTTTTATTTCTTGATATATTTGTTGTGTATATTGGCTTGAGACATTAGTGATTTATTTTGTAAAGGTGGGGCTGCGATCGCGAGTGCCGACATTGAATATTATCTTAATATTAATCTCCGACCCAGTTTGTTTTCCCAATCTCAACTTTCCTAAGAGAATCATTACGCTCCTTAGAACCATAACACGATGGTCATTGCTGATGCGATTTCTGAGTCACTTGGATTTTCAAGGAGAAGAGTTAGTTGATCATATCCCACCGGTTTTAAAGTTGTAGTTTTTCTTATCCTAGACTGATTACTAGCCAAACCTAAAGAGAACAGACTGTCCTGTTGATTAAAAGAGACAGATAAACTTTCAAGTGTGATTTTTTTCAAAAACGATCTCAAAGTCCTCTGTAAGAATTTGAACACGGCAGTCCAATTACGCTTTCCGGGCCTTTAGCCACTGCATTCCGTACATACTCCAACCTTAATATATAAGAAGCAAAAAGAAGGAAAGTCTAGGTTAAAACATTAGGCTGCAACTGATTTACTAAGAGAAGAGAGTTAGTGCTGTTTGCACTGAAAATTAGCTTTTGAAATCGGGGTGTTATTTTTCTTGTCTAAACTGGAATATCGACGAAATTGAAAATATTCCTATATATGAAAGCCAGTCCTAAAAAACGAATTTAGGAAATATTAACATTTTGCTGAGTGTGTCTAATGTTTAGAAGAGATTTATAAGCTTATCGTC
>CAHIKZ030001258.1:1827500-1850000 GCA_903632075.3 Acanthosepion pharaonis
TTCACACCAAATTGGTTAAGTTGTGTTGTTTGTGGACATGTTGATTATAATGTTTGCATTTTCAACGCTTGTGTATTATTGACGATTGTCACTACGCTGATAGTAATAACTGTGATATTATTATTGTTATATTAATAATATTTATTCATGTGTTAACGGTAAATTTAACGTTAATGGTGATGAAAACGAAAATATAATGACAAAATCAAAAAAAAATGTGACAATAATAACAATGATAATTATGATAATAGTTGTGGAAACCATCTTAATGACAATGATAATAATAATAATAAAATAATAATAATGAGAACAATAATAATAAAAATAATGACAATTGTAATATAAAATACTAATGGTGGTAGAGGTGTTTATGAATTGATTTTTTCTAAAGTGGTAACAGCAGTACTGATAGAGAAATAAATAGTATTAGTTATTGTCGGTAGTTGCATAATGTGTGTGTGTGTGTGTGTGTGTCTTGTGTATTTAAATTTCAGCAATGTTCATAAAGCAAATAGTATTATAAACGACAGACATCGATTAATTTTAATGATAGACATTTTCAAGATGGCAAAGCAGGAATTCCATCAGAAATTGCCCGAAGATCATGTCGGATGATAAGTACAGGAAATATGGTCCAGGATTTAGTCTTTATAAGTCATCATTATTGTTAGCTAGACACAATTGGTGAGTTTAGTAAACTTTTCAAATGGTGTAACTTTGAGGAACGAGAAGACTTACCTCCCGCAAAGCGAATTTGCATGGCGTGACAGGTCTTGTTGAAAGATCGTGACCGGCGTTCAAAGCGAAAATGAAGTATTCCGAAACTCTTAGAACGCGGGCAGGCGTACTACGAAAAATAAAAATAAAGAAGACTAAAAATTAAAGCCAGCGTGAATTTATAAGATCGGAAGTCTCGAGCGAACGACAAGTAAGTCTCGTATGCAAATGTTAGTTGCCTCCGACGCGGGCATAAATAGCGAGTATGTAAGGAAGACAGAAGAAAACACATTGTTGGCGTGACGGTGTACGTACTAACAAGAACGAGAGAATAGGAGGTCACTAGCAACAGATCGGAGGACTGGACGAAACCAAGCACTTTAATCTATTTCATTCATCGCAAAGGACGGGTGAACTTAATTACCTACAGTAACTATGCCTTATTAAAAAAAAAAAAAAAAGAAAAAATAAAGCTTTTTGAAATATATGCTGAAAGTGCGTGGGCGCATTTTGGGATCTAATATCGTAGAACTCTTGACTGATGTCACGTGTGTATTTTTAATTTATATATATATATATATATATATATAAGGATGCAGGCAATTTAGTAAGAATGAAGTATATAGTTCAAACTTCCCAAATGATCTCTTGATAGTTCATTTAAATCATATACTATATGAGTAGACACAAAACTTTAATGAACACTCAGGCCGGTAGATGTTGTTAATATTGCTTATTATAAACAAAACATTTACTTAAATATTTGTATCTATAAAAAGAATGTATAAACATAAAAATATCTTTAAAATATACTGTTTGCTCAATATTATTCTGCCTTGTTCATTTCTTATCTTTTGGGGAATATTGTCAATTCCGGTTGTAGAGATTTTTTATCAATTCATTTACCCATGTCCAGCTGATCGACATATTGTTGTGTAGTGCAATACTGAAAATAAAGGCTTAGTGATTATCGAGGAAATTAACTGGATTGATGATATTAAGCAGATACTAATATGTAATGGGTTACGATTATGTCACATGTCAAATATAATATTAAATTTCACGTTACTACGATAAGTTGGAAGGAAAATATAATTTCACATCTATCCCGGAATCATAATAAAATATTATGGCCTAAATTTTTAGTGCCAAACGTTTCAATAGGCAGGAAATATTCCTAAAAATATGAAATGTTAAATTGGATTATATGCTTATATCGCGTTTAGATTAATTAACATGAATAGTACCATGCTCTGATGGTTTCTCTCGCAGCTTTCTAATATGCAGTTTGTCGTAAGTCTTTCAGTTAGTCTTAAATTTACATAACAATGTCATTACAATTCCCAAAATGTATCACTGCTTTATATAAAGGTAAAATTTAAACATAATCTTCAATAGACAAGGTTCGCACTTACATACAAATTGTAGACAAATGACTGCAAGATTGATTTTCGGTTCTAGAAAATATAGACTTAAATCCATAGTTCTCGAAGTATATCTGCTCATATCAACGTGTTTTAAGCAAGTGAAAGTACCGTTTTTTCCTTTTTGTTTTAATCGCTACCACTCCAAGCAAGGCAGTAAAGCCACTAAGACGCAAGGGTATTACAGCATGAGGAGGGATTAGAAACAGAAGTAGTAGTAAAGAGTAAAAAGAGAAAAGATTAATCAGGACAGTAGATAACGATTGCTGTTTTATTCAAATTTTTGCACATTAAAGTTGGCTGGGAAGCATGAAACATGACTGGAGTTCCACAAGCGAGAGGTGTGAGAATAAAAAAAAAACTGTTAGCATAGAAGTTATGGCTACATCTAGCCAGCTCAACTGTAAATTAATGAGATCTCGCCGCCAGATAAAACTTAACCGAAATGATTTGATCTTTTACTTGAACACGCATGCTAGCTATTTCGAATGCCAGACAGATATATAAACAAAAGAATAAAAAAGAGAGGAGAATAACAGACATAAAATTATATCCATAAATTGACTCTAACCGATTACAAAAATAAACAGTTATTCTTCTCATAAAGCTCCCAACTCCAAACGAGTGAGACTAGTAGGTAGCCATCTATACTGCAGTTCCTCGTGAAATATTTCTGTTATAGTTATTCTCAACCGTTCCAGTGAGAGGAGAGTTTCATACGCTTCGACTCAAATCGCAGACTTGACGTCACTTTTCATTGCCACCCATATCATGATATGCTTGTAAACTCGAAAACGATGAAACAGTGGTATGCACAGGCCGGGCATCGAGACGCTCAGGTGTTAGAACTGATTTTGAAGACCGAATATCACACCTAACGATGTCCTCTCTGTCTGATTTTAGGAAATGTGACTGACTTGACTCACCAACGCGACCCATCTGTAATGTTATTTTCGCTAGCAATAAACACAACGTATTATTTCAACCTTCTAATCGAAAGACACGTTTTTATATCGTTTTAACATATGGAACTAGCAAAGAATGAATCTACAGAGTTGACGTTATTTTGGAACATGTTAATGGGCCCTGATTGCCCGTAAAACATTCTCTAAAATGTTTACTTCCTCTTCAGATCTAGCTACTTATATTAGGCGTTCTTTTATTCGTGCACAAACAAAATAAATAAAGACGACTGTGCGATGATAAAATTATATCTAAAAGAATATGTACACAATAATATTTTTTTTTTATATTGCAAACACGTGTGAATCTGTGTAGATTTATGCAGGTCGCATGAAAAATATTATCGGTATCACCCGCAAATTATATATATAAATTATATATATATATATATATATATATATATATATATATATAAAGAACAGTAAGATGTATAATCCGGTGTTCTTATAGATATTTTTATTTTTACAAAATAGTGCTCAATGTAAATTTACAGAGCATTAATACAGCGCACCGTGATATTAATATAACTGATATTGGTTTGTACAGAGACGATGGTCTTATGGTTATTAGAAACTTCAAAATAGATAAAAATTAGTATTATATAAAGAATTTAAAAGCATGGGCTTAAAAATTACGGTTAGCACTAAATTAAAAAATGTGACTTCCTGGATATAACATTACATTTAAATAAAAATACATACACACCTTATAAAAAAACCAATACCAATCCTTTATATATACACCCTAAATCAAACCACACCCATCTATAATTAAACATATACCGTTATATATCAGTAAAAGAATAAGTACAAATTCAGCAAATGACAAGATTTTCGATGAGCATATCATTTCCTATAATGAACTCAAAACTGACTTATATAATAAACGAAAATGGAAAGCATAGAGAAATAATTTGGTATACGCCCCTATACAACCAAATGGTAAAGAACAAATTAGGACATAAATTCCTCGCATTAATAGTCAAGCATTTTCCTAGTGAAAGTAAACTAAGTACTATTTTCAATAAAAACACACTAACATTGAGTTACAGCTGTACAGAAAACTTAGAAAAAATTATTAAGAAACATAATGCTAATATCTTAAATAAAAACTTAATTCAAAACCAAAAAAATTTAGACAATGGAAAAATAAAGATAAAAACTGATGGAAATAAACAAAAACTATGAAACTGTAGAAACCCTCATAATTGCCCTCTACAAAATAAATGTCGCACGGAATCATTAGTATACCAATGCAATATCTCTTCGATTGAAAATCCTGAAAACATAAAAATATATATAGGTTGCACTAGCCATGAGTTCAAAAAAAGATTCAGCCAACATCAAAGTTCATTTAGGATAAATAAATATAAAAATCAAACATCTCTCTTGAAGTACTTCTGACAACTAAAAGAATCAAATAAATCACCTACAGTAAAATGGAATTTAATAAGAAAAGCTAGAATATGTAGGTCATTAAATGACCCATATCCTTTCTGCATACATGAGAAACTATATATTACTAAGTTTATAAAAAATAAAAATTTACTGAATCAGAGAAATGAAATAGCTATTTTATGCCGTCATTGTCAAAAGTTTTCCTTAAATAATATTTAAAAATTTAAAAATAAAAATAAATTTAAAAAGTACCAGAAAATATACATACTTATATTTAACGTGGAAAAATAATTTTATATTCTGTAGGTAATTCTATCACATTTACTTGTTTAAAAAAAAATCTATTAAAATAACAGTGATACTATTTTACAGTTGTATTTAAAATTGTAGTTAAAACGAATTTTAACCTAAACATCTTTTAAAATTGTAGTTAAATAAAAAGTATTCTAACCTAAACACCTCTCTCAAAGTACTACCGGCACTTAAAGGAATCCAATAAAACACCTAGAGAAAAATGAAATTATGATGAAAAACTAGACGATGAAGGCCATTGAATGACCCATGTCCTTAGTACATACATGAGAAACTATTACTAAGTTTAAAAATAAATAAATAAAGTTTATTAAATCAGAGAAATGAATTAGCTATTTTGCCGTAATTGTCATAAATTTTACTTACATAATATTTAAATATACAATTTTAAAAATAGTACTATACATACTTATACTTGGTATAGAAAAATAATTTTACTTACTGTAAGTAATTCTAATATATTTACTTCTTTTAAAAAGAAATATAGTCTATTAAAACTAACAGTGAAAATATTTTAAAGTTGTATTTAAAATTGTAGTTAAATAAAACGAATTGTAACCTAAACATCTTTTAAAATTGTAGTTAAACAAAACGTATTCTAACCTAAACACCTCCCTCAAAGTACTACAAGCACTTAAAACACCTACAGTTAAATGAAATTAATATGAAAAGCTAGAAGATGTAAGCCATTGTATGACCCATGTCCTTTGTATGAGAAAAATATATTACTAGGTTTTATATAAAAAATAGAAGTTTACTAAATCAGTGAAATTACTTAGCTATTTTTGCCGTCATTGTCATAAATTTTACTTAAATAATATATAAATAAAAATTTTTAAAAAAATTGTGACCTAGTAATATACATACTTCTACTTGATGTGAAAATAATTCTACATACTGTAAGTGATTCTAATACATTTCCTCGTTCTTAAAAGCAATATAGCACATTAAAAATTAAAAATGAAAATATCTTTCAAATCGTAGTTAAATTAAACGTATTCCAGCCTACCCCGCCCCCCGCAAAAAAATCTTTTAAGTATACAAATAGAAGAAGATGCCGTAAGAATTTTTGCCGTTAACAATAATTTTTTTTTAAAAATCCAGATGACATGCATTTAATGGGATGAAAAATATATCCCTACCCCTACCAAAACGTAACTAATAACTAATACATCTAAATACAGCGATAATGTACATGCAAACACCCCTTGTCTGGTTGAATTGGATTTCTCTGTAACCTTGGAAACCTAAATTATGATTTTCGCTGTGTCTTTAAAACCCAGTAATTTTAAAAGTTACTCCAAAATTCGCTTGAGGATGAAATGGAACTAATGTCTTTTAATTTAATTACATTTTTGAAACATGGTTAGAACTGTGTATCGAAAAAAAACATATTTTAAATCAATTAATTTATAATATATATATATATATATATATATATATATATATATATATATATATATATATATATATATATAAAAAAAACAGTTACTATTTTACTTAAAAACAAAACTAAAAAATGAACAAAAATAAATAATAAAATACATCAATAAAAACATATAAATAAATTAATTAAAATCAATAAATAAGTAAAGATATTAATTAAATGATACACAAATTCACAAACTACGAACGAACACAAGACCACAATTAAACGTAATAATAACAACCGATAGAAAATTATAAAAAAAAATCCATAATAAATAAGTAAAAAAGTTAACAAGTGACACATTAAAGTAGCCATAAAACGGTATTCGGATCCACAATTATTTCCACTCGGTAGCTCCCAGAATAATAACATAGATATTACCGCCCATCTCAATAACCGTTAGAATATATACTCAAGCATGTTTTGATGAATAATCTATGTCTATTTTATTTTAATCCTCTCGAATACACGGATCAAGTTTTTAATGTTGATATTCAATTCATTATGGAAGTCGCCATAATTTTTTTTTTTCATTTATTTTATTTTTCCAAGTTATTTCAATCTCATCTGAACTGAACATGTGTGCAAAGACAGATTTTAGAGAAAATGGAATCAAGAATCTTTATGAACCACCAGAGACACCCTTCTTGCAAGGACATTTGAAGAGGTTAGTTTACACTTGGCACTAACCTCTGGTCGGAATTTATACTACTCCTGCCCTCTGAGAGGTATACGATTTTGTCTATCTCCTTAACTTTCAGTTCACAAATAAACCTTACCAAAATGGGAAGCTCTATAATTATAATGATAGATCCGTCTTGAAAGTGAGAAATAGAATATAAAAAGAAAATACTAGAAAATCACATTATGTTAATTTTTGAACATTTATTTCTTTTTTATTGGAAAAAATAAATATTTCATCCCCTACTAACCAGCAATGAGACAGGATCCACATACCGGTTATATGACAAGGGGGTATATAGACTTGTCCTATTACTCAATTATTACTCCTAATCAAGTACTCATTACCTGTATAAAAGACGCAAGTTCAAAGAATCAGAATCTAATCTCTTCACAGTGGGTAAGACGGAAAGATTTTCTAACGTCAGCCGGGACAAAATTGTATAACTGCACAAGACTGGAATGGGTAACAAGACGATTGGCAAGCAACTAGGCGAGAAGGATTAAACTGTTGGTGTGATAATTAGAAAATGTAAGCCTACGTGTTGATTCTGAGGCCGTATGGGAAGTTGTTTGGAGGGATAACGTCGCTATTACTAGCGATCACTCCAAACCCCTTCGAAATCACCATTAGACTTATCCAACTCTTTTCGAACTCTCTGCACTGTCCTGAAATTGACATCCAAACACTCTGAAATGTTGGTATTGGAAGCGTCGTTGCTTTCTTTGTCCCGCAGACGGGACCCACCTACAACTAACATACTGTACAGTCGACAAAATCAAAAAGAAGCAACGCGCATGCACGAAATTAAAAATATAAAATGGTGACAATTTACCCATCGCACCCCGTACATACATACACAAATATTATTATTAATTAAAAGGAGCAAGGGACGACTCAAACCAATTGTTCAATTTTTTCTGGTGTTAAATGCATTGTCATATATAACATGTAAAGAAAATTGCCGAAATAGTGTGCAATATTCTAAGAATTTCAGACCAACATTGGTAATTTTCAAGGATATAATATATTTGTTTCTTTTATTTTCTCACTGAAATTAAGTCCCGCCTCTGATATGTCAGTTCCGTTTCTTCACGCTGGAAAAAAAACTGAATAATCCATTATTAATGAAGTATTGGCAGGAGACGTAACAGTCAGTTGAACTAAAGGAGGCGCTAACAAATGCATAGACAATCAGAATTGTAATAACAATTAGAAACTGCGGCAATTATTATAACACGAATGGGCGAGGAAACTAGTAGCTCTGCAAAAATGTTGTTTTCGAATTTCTACTCTAAGAATACAGCATTTCAAATGGCGATGTCTAAAAAAAATAGTGTAAATCGAGCAAAGATATAAAAGCTTAATATATTATTCATGTAGACTTCGTTAAACACCTTTGTTTTTCTTCTAAAGTCTAACCTTAGATGTCTACAGCTAAATTTCCCGGATGACGTCTATGATAAACGCCACAAACAAATATCGACGATAAAAATTCTAACTCTGAAATAAAATAAAATTTTCGATATATATATTAACATGCATTTTAGAATTATACAATACTCCATTCAGTTAGTAAAATTCAAGCGAGAAAATCTAAAGAGGAAAACAAATCCCTGTCAGTATTATGTGAAGGGCAAAATATGAAGCATTGTTTTACCGGAGAGTTGTGAAACTGGACTCAGGCCGGTGAAGTAATAATGAAGTATTCAAAGAAATGATTCTGCAGCTATAGCACTCAAGGAACATGAACAGGTATGAATCCCGTTTATTTGTGAACTGAAAGTTAAAGACATAGACAAAAATCGTATATCTCTCAGAGGGCACGAGTAGGATAAATTCCGACCAGATGAAAGCGCCAAGTGTAAAATAATGTCCTCCAATGTCATTGCAAGAAGGGTGTCTCTGATGGATTATAAAGAATTTTGCTTCCATTTTCTCTAAAACTCCGTCTTTGCTCACATGTTCAGTCTATGGTATTCTCACCATCCTTCTGTAGAACGATACTGATGTCTCTTCCTCATTTGTGATGAAATTACTCGGCTTTCTCTTTTTTCATATAGGGAGACCGATATTACATAATTTCTTAGTATTTTCATTGTTTTTAACGAGATTTTCCTGTTTCCTAATACTTTTCTTAGCTTTTGGGAGACATATTTTTCAATATCAATGTACCTTTTTTGATTTCTGTGTCGTACGTTACATCTTCTGTTATGCCCGTATTTTTTAAACATATCTTGACCGTTAAATTGTATATATTCATTTGAATCAGACTCACGCGCACACCTGACTACACATGGGATAATTTAGACCTCAGTCTCCATTATAAACAGAATTATACATGTACCCATACTTCTATGATTGTTTCAGTCTATTTCATATTACTGGGTTTTTTTCCTGTGCTTTATTTTCTATATTTCGGTTGGCATAAAACGACGAAGAATGAGAAAGAACTCTATCGACGTGTATAAATATCAGTAGAGATTACCATAAACCTCGGTTCCATTATGACAGAACTGGAAGATTCAAGAAAACGGCATCTGCAGAAGATTGTCCACGCCAATAATCAGCGCGGCAATTCACGGAAGCTATGATGGAAAGGACGTAAGAGCGGGGAAAAACGTTGTGAGAAATGATCGAATTAAGAAAAGAAGAAAGGACAGAAAAGAATGAAAGAAAGAAGAAGAATTTTCAACATCTATCTAGGCAAGCAATATCTATAATACGCCGTCCATTATAGCGGAGAATAAAAATTAGATTTTTAATTAACCGAAAAAAAAAACCTCTCAGGAATGGCAGCCATTTCCACAAAAGACTTCACGAACCGCTGGGCTGTCCATAGGCACACACTACTTCACCAGCGATCGGAACTCGTCTTAATAACTATAAAATTTATTTTTTACGAGACCTCTCCCCCAACCAGTGGCATAAATAAAAATTGATTTTGCAGAAATAAGCAGAAACGTTTGGCCTTCGGAAAATATGTGGAATGTCAGATGGGAAACCACAGATGGCGAAAAGGTGAAAGACAGAGAGGCAAGGGCACAAATCGTGCAGTTATTGGATTGAGGTTCCCACGATTTGCTCTTTCGGGTGAAGCAGAAAAAGTTTGCCACTGTATTTGCCATTTAACACAAGAGGTAACAGACTCGTTAAATGAAACTATAAAGAAAAAGACAGTAAAATTTTGTTGAAAACCATGCTGAAAATTTTTAAAAAAATTAAAAAATAATATCTCCTGATATTTCAAATTTGGTGTCATTTCCTACTTCCGTTTTTTTTTTACTCTCTTCTTCTCCTCCTGCTACGTTTTCTTTTTCTTCTCCTCCTTCCACTTCCGTCTTCTCCTCCTCTGTCGTCGTCTTCTTTTTTTTCTCAGTCAGTCGTTCACCTCTGAACTGACTGTTCGGTTCAACTCTCTTCCTACGGGCGAGAGGAACCCGAAGGCGGAGTCTCCTTCGAGGAGGTAAAACCGGCCCTGAACCCGTTTATACGGGTTCAAACGGGCTATTTTTTGGCCGGGCCTAATGGCTCGGGAATGCCCACGTTAAAAAGGGCTTGTGCCACATGACACCCTCGTGGGGGGGTGACTGAATATTGTCTTCTTTTTTTTCTCCTCCTCTTCCTTCTTCTTCCTGACTGTATTGCAACCTTTCAGTACATCTAGAACATAACTATACACAACTCAATATGACACAGGAAATAGCCTCGGTAAAAGAAGACGGTATAATTTCATAGAAAATACTGTTGAAACATCTCTAACCGTTCACAATTGAAATCATTTTCTACTCTCTGTCTCCTCCTATTCTTCCTTCTTCGTTTTCTTTTTTGTACCCTTCAATACTTAGACATCCACAGCTTCCTATCCCTCGAAACTTTTACTTCCTTTTTCACTATCTCTCTCACTCCATCAACCGCCGACCGTCTGCCCATTCTCGTTAGGTAAATTAATCTTTGATTTTCTCTCTCTGTTTTGAATTCCATATGTTTTGTTTGCAGGTTTTTCCAAGCTTTATTTGTTTGTTTTTTTTTTTCTGCTAGAAATATAAAATGTCTTTTTCTGATTTTAAATACACTTCACCTTTTTGTTTCCAGTTTCTTTAAACTTACAATTGCCCATATGCCCCATCCATGGTATTCTCAGAAACCTCCTGTAGAGGCAGATCACTGTTGACACGTCTAATCTTAATATGGACCGCCATAGAGGAGGATTGATATTACATAGGAGTTCAGCACTCTTTTCTCTGATTTCTTTTTTCACGCCCAAAGGTAACTTCCGGAAATTCAAATATATGTACTGAAGTAAAACGGAAGGACCAAATATCAATTATAAGAAGACATAATCTAAGGTTATCGGCAAAAAGAACAGCCCAACATATGAATTTCTTTAGTAAGTTTTATTATTATTATTATTATTATTATTATTATTTTTATTTTTATTTTCTTTGATTTCTGGCGTTTACACATTTCTTTCCGGGTCTCGCCCAGGGACCTAAGGTTAGAAATGGCGTCATGACACTTTCCACTGACAAAAAAAAAAAAAAAATTAAATTACATAGATAAAGCCCTTCGTAAGGTATGGGCTGTACTTGTCAGAACAATTTTTTGTATCTCCTTGAGGCATCGACTTCCAGGAATCCCTTCAATTAGTCTACTGCAATCTTTTCCAACCAGTCCTAGGGCTCCAACTACAACAGGGATTGTTGATGTTCCCATATGCCACATTTTCGAGATTTCTATTTCAAGGTCCTTGTACTTTGACAACTTTTTGAATATCTTCAAAGATACATTGCAGTCAGCAGGGACTGCCATATCAATAAGGAGGCATCGTTTTTGTTTGTGGTCTTTAATAACAATATCTGGCCGGTTGGCCTTGATTGTTCTGTCAGTGTGTATTGTGTAGTCCGATATAATTGTAACAGGTCCTATCTCCGTAACCGGGTCTGGGTGGTGTTCATACCAGTTTTCCTCAGTTTCCTTCCCGTAGAAGTTGCAGATTTTCCAGTGCAGATATTGGCCCACTCTGTCATGTCGGATTATTATACGCATTTTTATTAAAAGCTCTTTGCGGGGTATTGTCATAATTTTATTAAAAATAATTTTACATAATTTTGGAGCCGGTTTCTCACATCAAAACAAGGACAAAAATCCTCAAACATATGTCCTTAACGCATCATCATGCATGAATGACATGTGCTTTCGTATTAGCAGGGGTACATCTTCTAGCAGGTATAGAAGAAATGCGCGCGAAATAAAAGCCTAAAGATAGCTCCGGTAAAATGTGTTGACAGAATATATGGGCCTGGTAGACAGACCCCGACAATAACAACCCACACATGAATCATAAACTGATTCTGCTGTCTAACCTCTATGGTACCATTAAGATTCCGATGCATCGACAAATGCTGCTTGTGTAATTCTGTTATTCCGTTTCTTCCAAATGTTGCCTCATCCGTAAAGAAAACTGAAGAGACAAAAAAAAATGGATGTGCAAGCGGTGCAGTAAACCATAGACAAAAGTTCTCCCGTGGTGAGTGTCCTCAGGGCTAAAGAATTTGGGAACGTTGCAAATGATACAGATACAGTAGCTCCTTATGAAGTACCCTCCAGGTGGTACTATGGGATGCACTAGTGGAATTTACGTGTGCTGGTATCTGGATCGACTCCGACAGCCTATAGAATGTGTTCTTCGTGGTCAGGCGTACTAACGAATCATTTCTCAGAAACACGGCGATAAACAACAGTAAAGATTGGATGTCTCGGTTGCCTTCGGTTTGGAAATACAATCTGATACGGCCGTGCAGCTTCGCGTCCATTACCATTCGCGCAACCGTATGTAAAATAATTTCTGCCTACTCAAGATATGATTATATTGGCATTGTTTAACGGAATACATCTCAGTTAACTCGCTACTACACACGTGAAAAATCGAAGACAGACTAGCCACAAATATACACGAATGGCAAATGTACCCTAGTCTATATGGCAACACAGTGACATTGTCCGTTAACTTTCTTCATGATTAATAACTAAAAATCGAATTATTTGCTGAAATATATTTAGATGGACATTTATACTTGATTTGCTTTGAGGAACCCGACCCCAAAAGTTCCAAAATTATTTTTTACTATTTTTATATATATATATATATATATATATATATATATATATATATACCCAAGTATATGCTTGGTGTATACGGAATAAATTCCAATAAACAACAATTACTATTCTTAAAAGAGTGCTCAATACAGAGTAGAGCGAATATAATTATTTATTTAAAAATTATAACATATGTTATAAAATCACTACAAAAATAGCCATTTTGTTTCAAGAGGTGTTGAAAAAAAATGGCTATTTTGTAGTGATTTTATAACATATTTTATAACATATATATATATATATATATATATATATATTATACATATGTATATATATACACATACATATGTAAATATATATACATACATATATATATATTTATACATACATATGTATATATATACATGTATATATATATATATATATATATATATATATATATACATATGTATATATATATATATATATATACATATATATATATATATATATATATGTATATATATACATATATATACATACATATATATATATATATATATACATGCATATGTATATATATATACATTTATATATATACATACATATGTATATATATACAGATATATACATACATACATGTATATATATACAGATATATATACATATGTATATATATACAGATATATACAAACATACATATGTGTATATATATATACATACATATGTATATATACATATGTGTGTATATACATACATATGTGTATATATATACATGCATATGTGTATATATATACATATATGTATATATATATATATATGTATATATATATATATATATATATATATATATATATATACATATGTGTGTATATATATATACATATGTGTATATATATATACATATGTATATATATATATATATATATATATATACATATGTGTGTATATATATATATATATAGACATGTGTGTATATATATATATATGTGTATATATATATATATCCATATATGTATGTATATATATATATGTGTGTATATATATATATACATATGTGTATATATATATATATATATATATATATACACATATATGTATATATATATATATATATATATATATATATATATATATATATATATATATATAATTGCCTTCATGCGTGTCCACTATTAAGTAATGATCTTTTTACAAATCCTTTTGAGAATGGTTTGGCTTATCTGTAAAACAGTTTGTCCATTCTGACATCTTGCCTCGCCATTTGCTAATAATTGAGCAATAAATTAGCAAAATGTCGCCTCATTTCTTTCCTTTTATGCGAGTGTGTTCAGATTGTAGATCATAGGAAGAATTCTCGTGAGGCTTTTCCATTCTTTCAAAAGTTCAGTCACCAAACCTTGTGCTAAACGGCATTTGTCTTCTTTCCAGCCAGGCTTTTTATTGAATGCCATCAGTAATAATAAACAATGAGGCCAAGAACGTTCTGGCTGTTTTTTTTTTCGATATTCCATGAAGGAACCATTATGAATATGAAGTCATTTTCAATTTTATATTTGGGGAATAGGGTATCTACAATTCTTAACGAAAAATAGTTATTCGCCTAATCTAATAGCATTCTTTACATGTATGTCCTTTTGATGGAGAAATGCACACAATATCTTTGAATGCTAACACAGAATGTGCAATGGACTTTTCGCCGCCCTTAAATCTAATCTATATGTATGTATATAAACGATTATGTCACTCTTCAAGAAAATATGTCAACTTCCAATTTAGCTTCTTTATGTGTACCTCATTAAGGCATACCATAATCTCGTTCTTAATGTAACTTATTGATACCCAGCGTAACGTATAGCATTAAAATGACCTGTTAATGTCTCTCGTAATTAGGGTATTAAAATATAATCTGTTAATGCATATCGTGATGCCTATCTTACTAACCAGTATTTAAAATAACCCATGAATGTTACTTGTAAGAGCTGATATTAAAATAATCCATTAATGCCTGCACTAAAATTAGTTATAAAACAACCTCTAATCTCTGTCGTAAGAACCGCTATTAAAACAATCTATTAATTCAGTCGTAACCCAATCATGCATATCGTAAAACCCTGAATTAAAATAACTCATTAATGCCTATGATAAAATCGGTATTAAATATACATTAAATAAACATTAAATTAGGAACCAGTTCTTTATTATAGGTTCTTAAAGTAGGTATTAAGCATAATTTTATTGATTATATGTTTCTATTTAAAATCAGTAAATAAACAACGTCCTATAATGGGACGGTGTGCAGTGTTGAGTTAATAGATCAGTTTGCACGAACGTGTTGATAGATTTCTTTTCGGGAGGGGCGGGTTCGTTCACTTCTCTCTTTATAAGTAAAAAGGGGATAAGCATAGGACTATTCACTCTTCATCACACGCGTTATGATGACAATTTAAGGCAATTTGTTTTAAATTACAGTGCTTGCTGGAGACATATTCCAACTGTGTACCCCGCACAATGTAATGTCTTTGGAGTTGTTTAATTTTGGGGGACGGATTCCAGGATCTTCAGGTCGACTTTTTATTTTTAGGCCTTTCTCATCTGAAGATTGAAGTAGTGTAAGTGAGGAACCGTTAGACAAACTGCGGAGAGGTGTTTTAATCATATAACAAAATTTCGCATATCCGTACGGTTGCCTCTAATGTCTCCTTACAAATATGGAACTTGATATAAATGTATACATAGCACCAATATTTCTTTCTAGGGTATTTCTATCATTTTAGTCTGAATTTTTGAGATGAGGAATTGTACCTTTTATGCAGATATTCACCTTACTACCTTTTTCAAATGTATGTCGCAGTTGGTAATTTTCCAGGATATGATGTAGCTGCTTCTGACCTTCCGTTCATTGCAAAGAAATGTTTTCAGGAACCAACGTTATCCGGGAAGAGTAAGTGATTTTGGTTATATATCGAACGAAATGGTAACCCACAGCTGGCAGATGAATGGATTGAATGAATCAGCACACATAAACACCTTTAATAACATCTCCAGTAGGCCTAGCATAGAAATATCATCCTACGAGAACGTTTATTTGAGGAACAAAGAAAAACTAATAACACAAAAATTCTGCTACCTTGTTACGCTATAAAAAGTTTATATTCGCATACACTGGTTAAATTGAAATAGCCAAAGGTTTTATGTCTCCAGATTTTCTCTATTGTATGGGAAACATAGCTCACTGAACAAATGTTTAATATATTCTAGGTTTAGTTACTCGGTAGTCGTGAGTTCAATCGATGAATGGGTTACAACACATGGCCGATTTATTGTGGGGTATACGAGCTCGTAGGCTCGGCCAAAAATTCCCCGTAGACCTCGTATAAAACGGAGTCGAGTGGTTTTTTCCTGAGACGTGACTCTGCCTTTCGACATAGCCTCGTCTGGGGATCCTCTCTGCCCGGAAGCAGAGTGTTTGACCAGCAGAGCTGGAGACGAATCTCGAAATGCAGACCAACATACAGTATTTACTACTGTATTTATGTGAATGGCGACATACCCGTTATCGGTTGGAGGTATGCTACAACAGTTCACTCAGTATTTCCTGCGAGTTCCAATTTCTCCAAGACTTCTTCCCTCATTTTGCATCGTAGATATTTCATCTCTTTCTTTCTGATTATGAGTGTAGGTGGCCAATTTATTTCCATTTTCCTTAATAGTGTTTCGTTACTTAAGCGCTCCCACCATGGTATTCGCAGTATCTTTATATAGAACCAAATTTCTGTTGCTTTCAGTTCTCTCTTCGTCAAAGATATTGTTCAATATTCACTGCAATATAGGAGTTAAGTTAGATAATATTTCAAAAGTATTTTTGTTTGTGTGTAAATTCTGTTTCTTAATATTTTTGCCTAGCTTTCCAAGGTATAATTCTTTATCCTAATTCAAATTTTGATGTCACATTTTACGACCTCTGTTAAAATACGTCCCAGACGCACAGTTTTGTACTTACTTGATTTAGATACTTTCAGTTTGTTACATACATCTTGGGCCGTTCCACTTTCTGACAACTATCGCTACTCATCTGTTCATCTATTCATCTATATTCATCAGTATTCGAAGGATACGTTTCGTTATGTGACTCATGACACTAATTGTCCGTTGGAGATCGAATTCATTGCACCTGACTTCATGGTTAGTGCTATAAAATCGAACTATTAAGGTCTTCTCTTGTATTTATTATGTTCGTATTTTGCTCGATGCCAACATCATTTAAGTTTGTTCGCTTCTTCATTACAATTGGAGCTGCTGCTTCTGCTTCTTATTTAACTGGCCTATGCCGATATCGCTTTTCAGACTTTTTCCTTCGCAATATTTCATGTCCTTCCTACACCACATTAATTATAGATAGACACATATATTGATGTTCATACAAAAGTCCTCTTTATTTATTTTTTTTCATTCTTTCTACACACAGATTATATATATATATATATATATATATATATATATATATATATATATATATATATCTTACTTATTATAAAACGCAGATTGTGTGTGTCTGTACGTTTATATATTGGATCAGTTTTCCTACATTTTTCAACCGATTTCAACAAAACTTCACAGGACTACGTAAAATTACCTTGCGGTGGTTCTGACAGCGGCAAAAATTGGAAAAACACAATTGTTTTTGCACGAAATCAATTTGAAAACACGATTCTGTCGCCAGAATGATAGGGGGACAACTCATATCGATTTATACTTATTATAAAACCCAGGTTGTGTGTGTGTGTGTGTGTGTGTGTGTGTGTGTGTGTGTGTTCGTTTACATATGGGATTGGATTTCGTACATTTTTCAACCGATTTCAATAAAACTTCACTTTTTTTTGGCATGTAGTGTTTCTTATTGTCTTGCACACTTTTTCTTTTTATTTTAAATTCAGAATGCTTTAAAAATTCCATTTACAAGACAATTGTTTATAATAAAATTCTATTCAATCGCTAGACTCATAACGATTGAAAACAAATTTTTTGTTTGAGTTTGGGTTTGACCAATTCGCAAAAACAAAAACTAATTAAGATATGCGTGTCCGTCAACCTTAAACAATAATCTTTGTCAATTTTATTTTTCAGTCTTTATGATGGTCGATGCTTGATCTATCTCTTTTACTGTTACATTCCCGGGCATAGCCGGGCTCTACTGCTATATATATATATATATATATATATATATATATATATATATATATATATAGAGAGAGAGAGAGAGAGAGAGAGAGACAGACAGACAGACAGACAGACAGACAGACAGACAGGGGAATCGGGCGATAGATAGATAGATTTAAAAGGAAATACATATGTCGAAAAAAAACAGTCAAACAATGTATTTGTGAAGTACTATTTTTTTTAGGTATGGTGTATTTAAAATTACAGAGTTCAATATCAAGTGTTATGAAATAATAATAATAATAATGAGAAGAAAAAGAAGAAGAAGAAGAAGGAGAAGAAGAAGAAGAAGAAGGTGTACAGAGTACAGACTACACCGTACGAAGGACATTATGTATGTAAAATATGGAACCTTTTGTTGCTTTTTTGAATTGGTCAGTGGAAAATAACATAATGCCATTTCTGACCTTAGGTCTCTGGGCTAGACCCGGAAAGAAATAAGTACACACCAAAATCCAAGGAAAGAACGTACTACTACTACCACTACTACTACTACTACTACTACTAATAATAATAATAATAATAATAATTATAACAATAATAATTAATAATATTAAATGATGAGTAAAGATTTATGCGCCGAACTATATGACAAACTTTCATTTTAATTTTTTTGTCTTAACTTCTTTGCCACTTTACGTATGCGCGGTGTTTGAGATCTACTTATCCATCTCTCTATCTCTCTATCTATGAATCTATCTATCTATATGTATGTATATCTATCCGTGAGTGTGTGTTTGTGTATGTATGTACATATGTGTGTGTGTGTGCGTGTATATTGAGGCATTTGTGTGTATTTTGTGGATTTGAGCCTGAGGAAAATAAATATTTAAATACGTAACGGAAAACAAAGAATATTATCGAAAGAATAAGAAAAACTTAGCTTAAAGAATCTCACCAAATATTTAACACAAGATGTATATATAAAATATCTGTCCATATATATATATATATATATATTTTTTCAAAATGAAATCATAAGTGAAATGTATGAGGCACCTTGTTACTTCAGGAAAGAAAATTAGAAAGTCAGAGTGGGCGAGGATCTTCTTCAATAAGTTGGAAAATTATCCTGGAATTATATATATATTTGAAATTTAAAACTTCATGAGCTTCTGATCTTTCGCTATGATTAATTAATGATGAACATGTCATATATATATATATATATATATATATATATATATATATATATATATATATATATATATATATATATCAGTTGTACAAAATGGCCAAATCGTATGACACCATAATTGCCCATCCCAAAAATTTTCAATATCTAAAAACGACTAAAGTATTTGAGTTTCTACTTCACAGGTTTTTGATAAGATATTTAGCCATCGTGACCTCATTTATCGTAAGAATCGCTGGGACATCCTTTGACTTATTCATCTGGAAAGACAACAGGTTGCAATATTTTTGTGTCATTCCACTGTATTTTGAGCAATGGTGAGAGGAAAAATCATCCAGGCCTTTATTAATGGTACCAACATTCATACTCTATCTTCCATATTCAAAGTCTATTCAAGAACCATCAAGAGAACATTGAATAAGTTTTACAAAGAGGGAAAAGAAAAGAGGAAAACTGGATCATGAGGTGATAATAAGAAGAGGCTCATCATTTCAAGTTAGAACTGAAAATCTCAATTAGGGAAGATCCAACTCAATCCAAAAGACGTTTGTCACCTGAAAGAGGGTTTTCACCTATGACAGTCGATAAAACAGTGAAAAACATTCAAAATGAAATCATAAGTGAAATGTATGAGGCATCTTGTTACTTCAGGAAAGAAAATTAGAAGGTCAGAGTGGGCGAGGATCTTCTTCAATAAGTTGGAAAATTATCCTGGAATTATATATATATTTGAAATTTAAAACTTGATGAGCTTCTGATCTTTCGCTATGATTAATTAATGATGAACATGCCATTTTCGATTATGATCGAATTCATCACAATTCTACATTTAAACTTGGACAGTAATTATATATTCTTATTGTTCAAATTAGAGACCAATAGTGTTATAAAAGTCTCGGGGAATTCCAGTAAGATATCTTTAATCCTTTCTACGATAAACAGGTTCAAATCTTAATCTAACAATTAGACAATGTTGGTGTTACACCCGGTGTGTGTGTATGTGCGTGAATATTCTCAGATAGAGAATATCTGTAGAAGAGAAAAAATGAATGAAAAGACAAGAGGAAAATTATACTAAGTTTGGCCAATGTCTTTCGTCATCGGTCGGATTTTATTGAGGCTGATGATAAAGTCGGTCGGATGGTGAAACGCGACGGCCGAAACTAAGAATAGTTTTCCTCTTGTCTTTTCATTCATATATATATATATATATATATATATATATATATAAATTACAGGTAATCTCTCCGTTGGTATATAATCCGGGTGGATCCTAGTAATATTAATTATTCAAACTGATCCACAGAGAGCTCGATGTGTTTATTATAACAGAGCGTATGTATTTTTACAGCAAAAGAACGAAAAATTACTGTAATATATATATATATATATATATATATATATATATATATATATATATATATATATATTTAGAAAGTAGTAATATTAGAATAAGTAATATTTCATGAAACCATTTACTGAAATTTGGTTTAATCTGTCTACACACACACATAGACGCACAAATATATAAAACACACGCACTCACAGAACACACACATACCCACACACTCAAGCACTCGCACGAACACATAAACACATAAACACACACACACATACACACACACACACACACACACACACACACACACACACACACACATATATATATATATATATATATATATATATATATATATATCACAGACTTAAGTTGTTTTGATACAAACACCAGGATAGTTTTATTCTTAAGGGATGTCCAATTTATCATCTAAATATAAGCAAGTTACATATATACCATAAAGGTAAAAGACGATACCTGCCTCCCTGTTTGCGTGTTTGTTTATTTGTTTGCGTTGGTGGGGGTGTGTATTTGTGTGCAGGGGCGCGTGTGTATGCGTGTTTGTGGCTTGTAAGTCTGTTATGAATGAAAAATTGCTTTCTTATGCAGAGGCAAAATATATTAAAATATATTGAACTAAATATCAAAATATCTCCATATTTGCATCCGTCATATGAGAATGTAACGAGTATTTCGTTGAAAGATCTCTTAGTGGCCACCGCCGGCATATTTTGTCTTCTCCAATCATGCGAATGATGCTACATGACGACGAAGACAAATCTAATGTTTATTCTGTATTAAACCTATTTTGACGTGGAGATAAGGCAAGAAATATATACGTCTTGTCATGCTGCGAAAATCCGGAAATTCGGGGTGAGACTTTGTAGCCAGGAGATAGAAGAGTTTCGCAGTTGATGAAAATATTTCAAATATCAGTGTGTCTCACGGATGATTCGGTAAATGGAGTTCCAGGCAAAGACAAAAGACGGGTAATTTTTTTTTTCTCATGGAAAAGGGGCTGTTAGTGAGAGAAGAGAAAGAAGAAGGAGAAGATAGAAAATGGAAATCGAAGGTTAGAAGAGAAAAACGTAAGAAAATCAAGAAAGTTGGATAAACGATTGTCAGCAAAATAAAATGGCGTCGTTCAGAAAAGGGAGACGGGAGAAAATTTACTTTTTCGTTAGATATGAAGAAATCAAAAACTAAGTATCACAAAATGAAAAGAAAGTATGAAGAAAAAGGAAAAAATAGATGGAAGAAAAATGGAGACTATAAGACATTTATCAGAAGAAAAGAAAAAGAGAATATCTGAAACGGATGTGGACGATGTAACAATAAAAAGGAACGAAAGAATTAGACATATGCGAAAACAAGATCAAAACATGGAAATATTTGAAAACAAAAATATGGATATTGATGTACGAAGAAAAAATAAAAAGTGAAGAGCCCCCCTCCCCAAATAAATAAACAGAAATAAATGATTAAAAAAATGACAAAAAAAAACGCGATGAAGGCAGGAGAAAAAAAATAAAGAAATAATAGTTGTTTACGTAAAGGAAGGTAAATAAAAAAATAAACAAAATAATACCAGTGATACAATATTAAATATGAAAAAGAAAGAAAGAAGAATTGTGTAGGAGGGATGAATGAAACATCAATGGTGATATGGTGGTGGGAACTGAGGAAAGAAGAGATATTGAAGGCAGGGAACATTCATAGATGAAAAATGTTTGTTTTGAAGGTGAAGAAGAAAAATTCGAGAGTGAAATGCGATGACTCAGTGGTTAGCCAAGAAAATAAT
>CAHIKZ030001258.1:1855000-1905000 GCA_903632075.3 Acanthosepion pharaonis
TCACAGGTATGAATCTCGTCTCAAAAATCCCAACCAATACCAGCACCTCCTAAATTCTTCAGCTTTCATTGGCAATTCATCTAAGAGAAGTTGCCTTCTGAATTCAAGATTAGCCAAGCTTGGCGGGAGCGACTCTACTAATTAAACAGTATTCTTTTAAACAAATTTTATTGCAAACTATAAACATTCTAATTCTGTTAGATTTAACTTGTTTCTTTTTCTAAATTAAGAATAATCTTCCACAAACATTTTCTGCTACAGATACAAAAAATACCCAAAAGCAAGACCCTGTGTAAGCTTTCGACTCACACGAGTCATCTTCAGGGATCTTTACAAGTAAAGTAAGGTCTTTAGTAAGTATGTCTTTTAGATGATACACTTTAAAGTGTCGTTATATTATTTTTTGAAAAAAAAAGAATTAATCAGATAAATCCAAACGCAGGATGTCTTTCCGGCCACGTGCTACAGTAACGTGAATATTTTTTCTGCTTTGATATTTCATTTTAGGGTTGGTTGTAAAGAGCAATGATTAGACACCTTGGGGGTGTTTGTTAATACTCAAACCACAAATCAATATATACGAATCAACACCCAATGTTTTTAATAATCAGACCCGAGCTAATGTCTTTCAAATTTTAAGTTAATTCAGCGTTTCGCCTTGGTCACGAACATGTGCTAGTTGTTTCCGTTTTAGGAGACATATCCACGTGACCGTTAGTCTAGTCAGTCCTCCACCCGGCGAGGCTGTTTCATATCCACACTGGTTGCATACATCGCTATAGAGTCCATTCTACTCCACTTGGCTAGATGGCCGTTTATCCTATAAGAAGGTCCATCTACCCTATGACATGTCTTTTATGTAATCTTGCTGGTAGTCTAGACGCCATCCTCACCAGAAAAAACGCCTTGTAGGGGAACCGTTTTCATCGCCAATAAACCAAACATGTGTCAGGTGGTATTTGGTTAAACGCTAACAATAAAACTCGTAGACGAACTTTATACAGTAAAATAAATTGTGTATCGTGATATTGTTAAATCGATGAGCTATAAAATTCTTATAAAAGGGACGATAGCGTTAAGTCTTTATTTTAAATATTTTTTAATCCTGTTGAAAAAAAATGGCACGGTATTTTTGCCATGGCTCTTAATAAATCAAGCACGATTTACGTTCAAACAGTTTATCAACAAACTGATGAAATCAATAGGTGCATTCATACTCCGCAAAACACGTTTAGCTAAGAAAGTCGTCACATTTGCAATTGTATTAAAGTATATATTTCTTATACAGTGTTTTGGATAATATCCCCTTGATATTTTTAGCTGAATAATTTTTTTTTAGAATTTTTCGAATAACATTAAGAAACTTCTGCATCGTTGGGGCGTGTGGCCTTTTCCCAGCTGGTAATTAATGAAATCACTGCACCTTCATGCAACTATAAATTAAGGACAAACAAACAATAAATAATTTCCAACTACCTGGCGAGCTTTTATGAATGCATGGCGGAATGGAGGAAGAGGGCATGCAAAGAGGCAAAGGTTGGTAAGTGAGCAGGAGGTTTTAGTGAGCCATGATGTCCCACGTCCTTAAGGGTCATGGCACATAATGGTTTAGTTTATTTTTAGAAATAATGTTTATTCTTAGAATAAAAATAACTGAATGAATTCTATCTAAAACAGATATATGTAGATATTGTATTATCAATGCACAAGATTCATAATTAAAAACGATAAATCTAGCGATAACTATCCTAATTACCCCAAATATCTGTAATACAATTCCCTCTCTTTGCCATCTACTGAATGTTTCTTCATATGAAAATGGCTACTATTACCATTACATTATTTACATTATTCGGACTATTTTCCTCATCTTTGTTGCTATATTTATTACAACGTTTCGGTCGTTGTACGCCCCGGCCTTCTTCAGGCGGTTAAAATGTCGAACTTAAGCCTTTATTTCGATCACTGGGTTAGACTCCACGTGCCATGTTTAATGGATGTGAGTTATCAGTTATCCTGTTAATTTATCCATTGCTTTAAACGGGTATTGAACTCACACTCTTTGGGTCCCATTACTGGATCTAACCATGTGTCCTTGAGGACATCCGTGTATGGATTTCTGGGTATTATAAACCTAATGTCTTCAGCATCCATTTTTACCAGAGCTAATATTGCACCTTTTGTTGTTATTATCGCTTTTTTTCTGGCACTCCTTATTACTGCTTTCTGGTAGCGTACACATAGTCTTTAGTCATGTTCTCTTCTATAGTGGGGGTCTTACTCGTGAGAGATATCTGCAAAGATAGAGGAGAACATGACTAAAGACTCTGTGTACGCTATCCCGGTCGCCCCCTTAAGGTAAGGCTTCAAGAACACCATAAAGCTGTAACATGAGGGGAAGTAGAAAAATCAGGCGTGACTGACCACATATGGAGAGAGAACGGAGATCACTGCCCTCTGTGGGATCAGTTTGAGATCATAGACATGGAACAGCACTGAAAAATTCGTAAACTTAAGGAATCAGCCCATATGCTAGGCCACAAAAATCTCTTGAGCCGACCAAGAATAAAAATGAATACAATATGGGAACCAGTAATAAGGAGTGTCAGATAAAAAACGATAATAACAACAAAAGTTGAAATATGAGCTCTGGTAAAACATGCAATGATTACAGCAAAAAATTCCAATATGAGCACTGGTAAAAATGGTTGCTGAAAACATTAGGCTTATAATACCCAGAAATTCATACACAGATGTCCTCAAGGACACCTGGCACAGTGGATAAATGTGTTGGTTAAAGCCAGTGGCTGGACCCAAAGAGTGTGAGTTCAATACCCTGTTAATGGACAATGACAAATTAACAGGAAATAACTGATAACTGACATCCATTAAACGTGGCACGTGGAACTAGATAAGTCTACCCCAGTGAGCGAAATAATGTGTTAATTTCGACATTCCAACCACCTGAAGTAACGTTGTAATAAATATGGCGACAAAAATGAGAATAATACCTCATTACAGAAATATAGACAGATATTACCATTACAATTTCATGTTCTAGCCAACTATATCTCCCCACTGTTTTCGGCATTTTGTTTCTCTCCAGTACGTAGTAGGATTTGCCACATGAATGTTGTAAAATATGTTGCCAATAACATATATATATATATATATATATATATATATATATATATATATATATATATATAGACCAAAAACAAAGACTGCAGAATAGTTGCAACCACTTTTCACCTTGACGTTAGAATCCCGAAAACTAATCTTGTCTCATTGCATAGCAGTAATGCAGAAACACGACAGAAAATGTAAAACAGATATTACACTTTAATCTGAAACTGAAGTCTAAGCAAATGTATTTACTCACATCCATACAGTGCTAGGATGTGTCATGAAATTGGTTTAAAATGTAGTACCCATACAATTACATACAGGCAAATGACAGAAATATCAGAATCTTCAAAACTATTGTCATAGCTCTCTCTTTAAGGAACTGAGGACGGTTCGCCCTGATTTAAAAACCCCGTACTATAGCTGAGGAAGGAAAACAGACACTACATTTTGATCCTAGCTCGAAGGTTGGATAGATATATTTACCCAAGTCTTCAAGTGGTGGTATGTTATGTTTAATGTAGAGTGTTTAATTACACTCATTCCCAACGCCGGCAGAGTGTGATACAAGGTTTGCTTTCAATGTGAGGCGCTGATTCCCGTATATATGGGTCTAGCAAAAAAATTCCAAGGACACGCGACCTACTGTCACAGTGGTGTCGGCATCGTCCAACTTTCCTTTCCTGGCACAATGGGGGAGATACTGCTGCCGGTTTGGGAACTCCAGGACCAGTCTTCCCCTTTGTCTGTGGATGAGAACAGATACTAAACTTAGATCATAAGTAATCCGGGTAAAGTTATTTACTCGCCTCACAACGAAGCCAAGATGTGACACAAAGTCCTTTTTAACACGTGGGTTTGACACGGCCAATCCAAAGATGTTTCGGTTCCTATGAACACAGCCACGCTGGCTTTGACATCCATACAACCCTCTCTCTTTTAGACCAATAAGGAAGATACTACCACGGGGTTGGAATATCGAAGAGCAGGAATCCCTCAAAGGTTTAGGAAATGAGGTTAGAAAAATATTTTACTATGATTTCAACCCCAAATCCGAGTGAATTCCGCAGAATGGGTTCTTCTCTGCCTTTTGTTGATTTCTGCAACATTTTCTTTTTTATGGTTCCGTCTTTGTCATGGTTTTCCTTGTTATTTTCATCAATTTCTATGTGTGCTCTTTCATGCTATATGTTACCTCAATGTTAAATTCTACAAGATTTCTTTCTTCATTCAGCCAGTTAAGTACCATACGTGATACATTTTTGGTCGATCATGTCTCTTTTGAATCATAATTTACTAGGCAGAAGATTTTCCCACTATAGGTTGCTGTTTTTTTGTGTTTTTTTTTTTTGTGTGGTAGACTTATTACTAAGGCTATTGCGGTGTAGTGTTTCTGATTCACGGGAAGTACTATGTACTCAACTGCGTCATGGGTAATAGCCGTAGTCTTTGTGACTTCATACGTAAACGTGTCACCTCATTACCCTGTACCGAAGAGGTTTCGCCTTCTGGTGCTACTGAGGACTTTTGTCTCATCACTCTCATCCTCCCTCAGCTTAAGATAATATCTAGTTTTTTTTGTTTTTTTTTTCTTTTTTAAACATTTCACCCCAAGCAAGGCGGGAAGCCACTAGGACGCAAGGGGTTACAGAAAATTTAGAGCAAGATCAGATAGGAGTGATAGAAGAAAGGATGAGGGTAGTGGATAGATCAAGGCAACTGGAGATGTTGATTGACATTACACTTGAATAGCTGGAGATTATAGCTCACAGGGAAACAGGAGAAGGGAAGGGAGTTCCACAGGCGAGAGGTGCGAGACATGAAGCTATTGGAGTAGAAGAGACGGCTACATTTAGGAGTTTCGACAGTGAAGACGTGAGAGCGGGATGCCAGCCTCGTCGGGCGCTTGAACTGTTATGAAAAATCTTGAGATTTTTTTTTTTTTTTTTTTTTTTTTTTAAAGACGCTTATACTTATTTCCTTTTAATTTTGTCTAACTGTCTCTACATTTTTTTTTTCTTTTTGGATTTACACATACCTTATTTTGCAACACTTATCACATTTTTTTTAATATGCCGGACATTTTTGTTTTTCTATGACGTTAATATCCACAATAATTATGTATTATTCTATTTTTTCTTATCGGGTAAGTGTCCATTTCCTCTAAAAATATTATTCATTTTTGTACAAATTCAACAGATTGTTCTTTTGAAAACTTTCTTAATTGTGAATGCATCAGAATCATTTGCCGATAATGATCATTTTTTAGGGCGCTTTCGAATTTCATTTGGATCGAATCTTCTCCGAGTGACTGAATTTCCGATTTCAGTTTCTCAAATTCACCATATTTAACGGCCTGTTTCAAAACAAGAACTTATACCATAACTGCTTCAATCACTTTCTGAGAAATAATCATAAATTTAGATCTCTCTGTCATAAACTTAGCTCTCATCTGTTTTAACTGTGCACTTGCTGAGAAATACCAGTTGCCAACACGAGATTCGTTATTTGTCTTTCTCGACCAAATGATTTTAAATCCTTTAGCTTTTTTATTCTAACTTTAGCTTTTAGTATTCTAAGTCACACTTGTGCTTATTTGCAATTAGGAAGGGATAATTGTTCATTTTCAAACCATAGCTGTGTGGGCGAGAGGGATACATACCTTTATCAAGTGTATTTGCGTTTAAGTGAATGCAATGAATCCGGCTGAAATTCGAACTCAGCTCTCGATTTCTAAACCAATGCCTATATCCATTACACCACAACACACATAATTACTTCATTGCTTGTCTCAAATATTTTCGTAGTCTAATTCTTTTTGGTACTTAATAATTTTGTTTGATTGTTTTGTTTTTTACAGTCTATGATTTTGTTAACAACTGTCGGTAGAAACACATTTTGGCTACCATTAATTATATTTTTATCTTTGACAAAATGTTAAAGCATTTATTGACATATAAGATGGCAAACATCACATAGCAAAGCTGTCATTTTTATAGAATATGGATGAGATACATACGAGGCCGAATGTAAATATTGTAATACATTTGATCATATGACATTGATTGAATGCATCTCATCAAATATCGAAAAGGTGGAAAAACTTACTGGACCCGATTTCCAGAGCGATAAAATAGACATTATATATATATATATATATATATATATATATATATATATATATATATATATATATATATATGTTACTAACTAAATTTTGCATCTTTAATATGAACATTACACAGAAGAAGAAATGGCAAAGACGTTCAACGTAACGTATTAAAAACAAAGCGGGTAGTTAACTGTGTCTAAAAGAGGAAAAGTTTGAGACCAATAGTTTATTTTTAGTATGTTGTAGCACATTTTATGTGTCACGTGATTTTTACAAACGTAATATGGAGAATATTCAACTGATATGAGGCTATTGCCATTTTGTTTTCATCATCCCCCCACAATCAAGGCTGGATTGTCATTAGTATGCAGGCGGTTATAGAGAGAGGGAGAAAGAAAGAGAAAATAATAGGGGGCGGGAATGAAAGGATAAAAAATGAACGGAATTCAAGACAGAATATGGCGATGGCGTTGCATTGTAATTTTTGAAGGCCGTAGTTTTCAGGGAAACAAGTAAACGGAAAGGAGTTTCTTCGCTGGGAAGTGTGAGAAAAGAAACTGCTGGTGTAGAAGAGTTTACAATGGAAAATATAGGAACGTTATTGGATTTCTGTAATTATTTCTAAAAAGAGCACCCTACAAAATGCAGTTCTATGGCCAGCTACCCCATATTTCATAAATTCTTCGGGAGAGAGTAAAGAAATTTTCTGGAAATTCTTCGAGCAGAAAAAATAAACATATCCATGGTCAGATTTGCTTGCCGCTTCAAAACATACACCCAGCAGACATAGTGAAAACATAGGCTCCCATACTTGAAAAACTGCCAGGTGCGATTGTTAATCTTAAAACCTGTAGAGAAAGATGCGTGCTGTTCATACTTTGAAGACGACGATGATGATGATGATGATGATGATGGTTGATATTCTTCGATGCAATTAAGACATTCACGTTTTTGTGAAATCACAGATTCGCGGTGCAATAGTCACATCAACACGTGCATTGACCAGCTGACCTGCGGTTCTGAATAGGGTTAATTGAAAAGAAATGTCACTTCTCAACAACAAGTTCGAAACACGCAATATATATTAAATTAAGAACTCAAGTCATGTTCTTAAATATCCTCGTCCGATCTAGTCTTTCATATGGATATCAGACATGGCGTCAAGCCCTTTCAGAAATATCTAAACTTCCAATTGTATATAAGACGGCTTTCTAAGATCAATTAAGTATGGTCCTCATTAAGACCCTCACGTTTCATTCACTCGTAGGCATTGAACCGTATTGTCTGGCGCCAGAGAATTACAAGCAAAAAACCGTTTCCAATAAAAGAATCCGCCCCCGCTTGAAGATTTTCAAAAACAACAGCAACTAATATGGATAGAACATCAATACAGTTCTTGGGCAAACTTAAAAACGATCCTATGATACTGCTGATTAACAGGCAAGCTTTAAACACTAAAAGAAAAATGCTACATGCTGAGATATTTTACTGATCTTTTATTTAACACAGGTAAGAAAACGTAGAAAATTCAGTGAGATTCGAACTCGCAGCATTTTCATTTTGGGGAAATGATAATTATTTCAATGATTGTTTAAATGTAGATATTAAATGTAGATATTAAATGTAGATCATAAAATTTCACTGCTAGTCACTTTCCTTAGGATCAAATCAAAATATCCCTTTTGACAAAATATGGCTCCATAGAGAATTATGATAAGGTAAGAAATAATGAACTAAAATACGAGACGAAAATAAATAATTGACACTCGATGCTTTTTTTACAGAGTAATTTTGACAAGATAATCCAGTTTCAAAGCCACATCAATGTCGCTAAAAATCTTTCTTAACTATACAAAATGCATTTCAAAGCTTTCAATATAGTTGCTAAGATTATTTGTTTCATGGAAGCTAAAAGAAATTTGGATACATAAACATTGTAAAATAAGCACAGACCATTTAAATGAGTCCTATACTCAGTCCTTTTTCACAATATATATATATATATATATATATATATATATATATATATATATATATATATATATTCAACCGAAACAAGGCAATTGAGCCACTAAGACGCAAGGTGCAATGAGTGTTAGATAATATGAGCAGAAGAAAATATTATTAAGGAGAGAGAACAATAAACAAATAAAAATTATGAAAACAGAAGAAAACGGTGGTCATTGTATCTAAATTTATTAATATCAAATTTGGCTGTAAAGCAACAAGCCGGGAGAGAATTTCCCAATGAGAAGTGCCAGAGAAGAAACTGTTAGCATAGAACTTACATCTATGCATTTCAAAAGTAAAATGATAAGAAATTGCCGCCAATTATTAAAACTGCGTTTAAATTCGTAAAGTGTAGGTACTATAAAAAAAGAACATATGAAAAATTACAATGAAAATATTTATAAACAAGGCACAGAGAAGCTACATTAAGGAGATGGGAAAACGAATAAATTCGAGATACAAGGTCAGGAGCAATAACATTGCAGATTCTTCTTTTTATTTTATGAAGAATCCTTGAATACATAAGAGAAACACAAACCAGCTGTGGTAGTAATATTCAATTTTAAATACATAATAAAATAATTTAATAAAGTTTAGATAATAATAGTAAATAACGTTTTTAGGGTACATGTTGTTGAATGACTTTTGGAAAGATAGTTACGAAAGTCAATGCAAGTGTATTATTAATTTTTTTTTTGTTGCTGTTTACCACAACATAATTGTATCATGCTGACCGATGTTATCTTTGCCCTTCAAATATGTATTGCATCGATGATATTTCTGACACTGTAAATTATATATATCTGTTAGGGATATGTGGTGTTTCAAAATCAACAAGATTCTTTAAAAAGAACATGGTGTATGCATTGTGTTTAATCCTCACTAAAAGCGACTGCACACTGGCTATTAATATTATAAATCTTACGAGACTTTGAGAGTTTTACAGCTAAGAAGGATTTTTCCTAGAATTGATTATTTTACTGCTTTAATAATATGTTTTTTTTTCCAGTGAAGATTCATTTAAATCTTCATTTTCTAAACGTCACGCAGTTTATTAGCTGAATGTATAATCTCTTTGTTTGGCGATAATAATAGTAATCTCTATTGATAATCACGTCACAATGACATTAGAGTAAATGAGTCAATTTTTGCACCAAACCTGCAAATGTGTACAATGGCCTAAGAAAAGGTTTTAGCCACGAGAAATGAACTACATCCAATTTCAATTGCTCTCTTGCTCAATTTTCTTTATTTAGATAAACAATTAAGACACTAATTAAATTAATATGTCCGCTCGTAAAAAAAGGAATAATTTTTAGGGTGAAATTTAGATCTCCCGCTATCTTCGATAATTTTAATAATTTTACCTCTAAAGAAGGTGATAGAGCCAAGGCGACACAAAGCATAAGTTTCACTAAGACGCCATGCGATAATGTCACTAGGGTGTAAGGATTTACTGAGAGGTAAAGAGAATGAGTAAGTTTTAGTGACAGAAAGTGAGGAGAATGAGAAATACAAGATTCAATGAGAAAGAAGATGGCGGCTGACGTTGTATTAAATGTTTGAAGAAAGTAGGTGACAAGGAAGCAAGAAAGTAGAAGAGAACCCACGGGAGATTAAAGAAACTACACTGGCCAAAGAAAAAGTTTTTAGTCAGGAGAAATAAACTACATAAAAATTCAAAATTTAATTATGTAATCCCTACTCAACTTAAATAAACAGTATTAGGAATTGGTATAGAGTAGTTCCTCCTTTGCTAGTTTCAGTGCTTCTATTCGATTTTTTATGGATTTGATCAAGTTGAAAAAAAGCTCTCGAACAGATTCGTAAGCTGCCTACTAATATCTGTACAACGTAACCTGCCACATCCAACAATGTATATCAGGCATAGACAACATATTTCGAGCAATTTTGCGTATGAAATATGACTCGTAAAAGCTGGGACGCATCAATTAAAAAAACAAAAAAAACTCGATAATCTTTCGTTGAAGGTGCCCCAGATATTTTTTTACTACCGACCATCGGGTAAGCAACTGACTCAGAAATCAGAAAAGACATTTGTGCATTGGAGAATTTTTCTATAATTAAAAAACTGAAGTCTTAGTATAGCATAATCAATGGTGACAGCGTAATTAAAATACGCCGCTGTGTGTGATTTGTTACTGCATTATTCATTTGAAAATAGTGAAAATAATTTTTTAAGAGAAAAAGGAAACGTTATTTTTGTTAAGAAATTAGGCGTGTCATTCAAAAAGTTGAACAGGTTGCATGGAACATGTGGGCCAAAGTTAGCCCATATGTGCAATATATCCTCAAAAACGGACAACAGACTAGAATGAACTCAAACTATTGAATTAAGAAGATTATTTACCTGAAACAACAATGAAAAACAAGTTTGATACATTTAATCGTTCACAGTAATTTTTCCATAAACTATTGTTGTATCGTTAAAGATGTTACAAACCAACATAGGAGGTAGTCGAATGAAGGAAGAGCAACACGCGCTTAGATGAAAGAAGAGAGGCTTACTGTAAAAGAGAATAGACTACTGAAAGACAGGGAATCGGTTGACAGGCTAGTAATTCCCAAAGCAAGGTTATTTTCCTTAGCTCCACCTCCTCGAGAAGGCAGAAATTTCGATCAGCAGAGCTGAAGTTGTATCTGCAAATAATTGCCCAAGTAAAGTTATTTATCTTACCGCACCCCGCCTGGCAGGATGTGGCACAAGCCCGTGTTTTTTTTTAATGCGGAGCTAAACCGAGCCAGTAGGTTCGGGCAAAGATTCTCCGCAGACACAGGATCGGGTAGCTATCTACCACCACAGACGAGACTCTGCCCTTCGGCATAGCCTCGTCTGTGTTCCACTCAGCCTTCGGACAGTGATTTCGACCAGCACATCTGGTGATGAATTTCCAACTAATTAGCGAAGGAAAGATATTTACCTTAAACGGCATGGCAGGATATCGCACAAGGCCATTTTTAATGCGGGTCAAAACCGAGCCCGTACACTACGTATGCACTTGGTCAAGTAGCTGTCTACCACTCTCTGCCCTCGGGTAGAGAGTTCGCTCAGCACAGCTGGAGACAAATCTCCAACTAAATTACTCCTTACTTATTTATCTTTCAGTAGCATTTTTATGTTTCGCAATATAAAATCTTAACAATTAAATTTCAATCCCTAGAAATTTCAAAATCTCAATTGCTAATTTTAATATAGGCACAATCCCTACATTTTGAAGAAGAATATGATTTAATTTTTAACCCCGCACAGTTTATATAAAGTTCCACTAAGAATCTCATAAGACACTATGACTAACTATGACTAGCTTGGACCGGCTCTGGCCTGGACCAGCTATGACTAGCTTAGACCAGCTCTGACCGGCTTGGACAAGCTATGACCAGCTTAGACCTGCGGCCCGAGTGAAAACACTCGGGTCCCCACGTTAAAAACTGACCTTGTGTCACAACCTGACTCAGTGGTGGCGGGGTCAAGTAAATAGTGGTTCATTGTAAAAAGGATTATGTTTTATGATATGGCTGATACAGATTAAAGAGGGGTTTGTAGGATAAAGAAAAGAAACAAAGATTGCAGCTGGACTTGAAGAGGTCAAGAGTGAAATAATCACGGGAATACTTATGTCGTGGCCAAAAATTTATTTGAGTCGAACTTCTGATATTTGTGACACGACATAATTATGGTAATTCAACTCCGTGTAAGTAGTATAGTGTGTAATAATTGTAAAGGTCTGGAGCTGAAGGATCTAGTGTAAACACGTGTGAACGCGTAATGTTAAATTATTTTCAAATTTTTAATTTGTCCGTTGTAGCTATGGAAATTTTTCAAAGTTAGCGACCCAGTATAAGTGAGACAACCAGAACTTGGTAGAAATGCAAATAGCATTAAATGTTTGTTAGATTCACTTTAATACGTGGCTGCTACAGACGCAATAAATTTTGTTAAGTTTTGGTTGCTTGCCTTTAATATAGAGGGCCTCGAGATAACTGACCACGCTCACGCGTGTTTTTCAAAATCACTATCACAAAGATCACAGTTACAACAATTGTGCCAATGTAATTCACCCCTGAGGATAATCTCAAAGGAGATCGAAAACACGTGGATAGGAAAAAACTACAACGCCGTCTTTGCTTAATTTCGTCTAAGCATGACGAGATTAGAAAACTAAAAAAGATTATTATGAAAATAAATCGGCACAATATGTCCATATTAGTCAATTAAACATGTTTGAATATATATATATATATATATATATATATATATATATATGTCTGTGTGGGTGTGTGCTTGTCTCTTCCGTCGAATTCGACCAATGAGTGTTAAACAGATCAGTTCCTTCGCCGGTTTTGAATTCAGAGTTGTCTTACTCCTAGACTAGTTGCGATCCAAGGCTATAGAACCCGGACTGTTCTGCTATTTACTCCATAGTTGGATGGAGAAGAAGAGGACTCATACCTTTCCAAAGGTTATTAGCGTGAATTTGACTCCGATTCCTCAATCCAAGCCGCTATCCATTACTCCACCGTGCCATATATATATATATATATATATATATATATATATATATATATATATATATATATATATATATGGATATTGAGGTCAACTCCCATCATATGTGTTATGGCTTGGATGGACTATTTATAAATGCTGCTTATTGTCAGCATCTTGTTGGGGCGGCGAGAACGGTTATGTTTGAAATGATTCTAATAGGTATTGAATGGGAATAATTGTTAATCCGAATACAGTTTTCTGGATATTTTATAGTGCTGTTTGTTAACTGTATTATTGATTGCTTCTTTATTTAGTTGCTTTTATGTGTGCATTCGTAGTCTTTTAATATGTTTATTATTTTCTTAATTAATTTAATTCATAGGAATTCGGGTAACTAGATATAAAAGATGTACACCCTTCTATAACATAACCCGTGCAGGATAAGGCCAGCTACTTAGCTCGAGAACAAATAAAAATAAACAGAAACGAAATAAAAATCATTAAACGCTACCGAAAAACACTATTATTCGACAACGAAGAGGCGTGGGTAAAGAATGAAACAATATTGGACATTACAATGGGAAGCTTGGCAATCTACTTCTTTTAGATGGTTTTTATGTCTATGTGGTATCTCATATTTTCGAACAATTTTTTTTTAATGATTTTCTAGTTCTGCCATTTTTTTGTTTGTTACAGTTTGTTAAAATTATAACAAAATTTATACTTATAAGCTAAATAGTGTCTACACTATCAAAGCTTCCCATTATCCGGCATTGGTTCTGTTATAGTTTGGTAGGATTTTTTTTTATATCTAGTTGCTTGAATTCGTATCTGTAACCTACATAGAAGCTGGTGCATGATCCGAGATGAAATGCTAGAAATGCTGAAATCTTGCTCTCGATAAAAGACGTGTTGAACATTCCTACAAGTTTATAAGTTAAGGGTTTGGGAGATAATTAGCCCCCCAAAATCTGAAAAATCTACAGAGATTATTAGAAAAAATATCTTCTTTCGCAAATACGATATATTTGATAGGGTACTGATAAAGTCATCATTTTATGCGGGACGATAAAAAAAATTGTAAAAGAAACGAGATATGAATTGGTGTAAACGCATCTAGTGAGATCGCGAAATTTTCTTTAAAAAATAAACAAAAACAAATTTCCCTCCCCAAAGCTCTTCATTGAAATTTTGACAAACTGGGTATGAGTTTGAAATGTCAAAATTGGAAAGTTCCTCTCACGCACTACATTCTCTGCGTCACTAACGTGTAGTCGGTGAAATTTCCCTACTGGGGATAACAAAAGTAGCCAACACAGACCATATGCTTTGTGCTACTTTTTACTACAATAAACCTTCATTTTGTGTAAATACAGCTTATCTGACATTTATTGCGAAACAGACAGTTTGAATGTTTATTTAATTTTAATCTATTTCGAACAAAGCAAGGCAATAAAGCAAGTGAGACACAAGGGATTATTGGACGTGAAAGAGTCAGAAACAGAAACATTGCTAAAGAGCAAGAACAAAGGAAGGGTAAATCTGCAGATTTTAATTGACTTTATATGTATTTTCCTGATGACATCTGTAGAAACTAACGCGGCTACATACATAGAACAACAATAGTTCTTGTCAAACACGATTTAGTGATATTTTTTAAAATCATTTCGCGCCAATAAAGGCGGTAATGTCACTAATACTCGGGGGAATTCAAGGAGTGAGAATGAGAGAAAACACTGAGTATAGGGAGGTTTGAGGAAATGACAAAAGATGAATTGGATACAAGAATATAGAAGATGGCGATTAACGGTGAATTTTTAGCATACGATGTTTTGACTATGTTAGATGACTCACCCAGAATAAATATTTGCTTATGATTACCTCTCTTGAATTCTTTGTTGGAAAAAAAAATATATGGGTCTTTCAGTGAATCGTTCCGAACGAAACTAACCTGAATTATTTCTTGTTTTTCCTCGTCATTCAGATGTCTTGTTATGCTCCGACCCACGTCCCATCCGTCCGTTTTATTTTGTTGTGCCTTAGCGAGACGAAAATCTGTCGATCGCATGATTTTAGAAACCATTTACTAATAAATATTTTTTTTTCTGTTTCGAAGTGCGTGTCTTGGTTCATCTTTGGCGCCAATGCCTCTCGACGTGTGTGTGTGTGCAGAGCTCAATTCAAAACAACCGTTGATTAGATGTCGGGACGCGAAATGCGATCGGCATAATAAAAACTGAGAATGAATTAAGGTATGGAAAAAGCTCCACTTAACACTCTGTTTATGAGATTTTCGTTTTTGCCATCTGTCCGTCAAGAATCACAAATGCATTAAAACAGCCTTTGCCCTTGCAGAGACATCATGGCACGAAGAAAATACCTTTCAATACTATCACTAATAAAAAGAAAGAAAACTTAGATATTACTTCTTCTTTATCTTTGTGTCATTCCCTGTCAGATCGGAAATGACCATGACTCTCCACTACTTCCTCTCATTTGTAGCATTTGATTTTGTTAATTTCTATGAATTCAGCACTACCTATATCTTCGGCCTTTTGATTAGTGTTAATTCTAATCGTCATGAATCCCGTAACACGTAACCTCTTAGGATCGTAACGTGACCATATCTAGTGCTGCCATAGAAACAGTACAAGTGCAAGTCAGCCTAACGGAGCCCAGCTCTATCCAGATATCCTTCTAGACTGGTTCCCAGACAACAGCTATATGACCCAATCTGTTCTACTATTTAACCATAGCTGGGGGAAGAGATGGATTAATACTTTTCACAATGCTATTAGCACCTAAGTGATTTTAATGAATCCAACTGGAATTCAAAATCGGCTCTCTGATTCCTCAATTCGCGCCGTTATCCATTAGTCACCAGTGCCTCCTTCTCATCGTACATAATGGCTAACCACTCGGCTCTCTTGTAATAAATTAAAGCATAATGACTCGTATGCCGTAAAAGAGTAACAAAATAACACAAAATGCAAAACAGAATATTCACCTATAAAATATGTGATTTCTAGTCGTCTTCTTTGTGCCGTGCTGATTCAAGAATTCGGAGATCATAGAACTCCTCACTTTTCTATTCTTTGTAACCCCTTAGCACTCCTTTTTTGTACTAGCCCCTCCTCTTTCTCGTTTTGCCATCCATTTACACAATATCGTTATGTAGGTTATTCGCTGTTTGCCTGAAAAACAGTCAACATTCTTGGTTATTTTTCTCACCCAAGGCAGGACCTTCGTGGCCAAGATAACTTTGTAGTCGGCTGTAGTTAACCTGCAACCGGTTTCGAACCACACAGGCTGCATCTTCTGCCCATTTGAGGCCACTACGCCAAGCCTCAGCGCGGAGGCCGGGTGCTCAGTCGTAGACACGTAGCGGACCCCAAAGGCGTCCTGGCCGAAACTAACAACGCAATCGTTCTGCTTGTTCACGACTGGATCCACCGTCTTGGTCTTCTTATCTGTGAATATGACCTTGCGATTCCCATGTATTTTCAAATCATTAAGACGACGACGACAACGTTCTCGGTGATTTTCTTGCATGCAAACAGTTAGCAGGGGTCTTTTCATGCGCCTAAAGCTTTTTCTCCGTCATTCTTGACGGCTCTGGACACTGTGACCGCAGAGATATTTTTCTTTTCGTAAGCTCGGTCATGTTGAGAGTCGAATCCTTTTCAAATTCTTTCCTAACACTCGACTTGTTGACTTCTAAGGGGCTGCCTAAGCGAGGCGTTCACCCTTCCTCTATCTGCGACTCTGTGGACGGTCATTCGATTGACTTAACTGCTCAGCGATTTCTGACTTGTGGCCCGCAGAGACGTGAGCAGATACCTCGTTCTGCTTCCATTGTTGTATAAATACATTTTACCACTATTTACCTGAAATGATAATTATCTAAAGATGTTAAATGTTCAGTTATTTTGAATGAAAACTATTTTGACAGTTAACGTTTTCACAAAAATTCTAAAGAAATGAAGTGTAAAAGGACTTTGGCAAAGCCGGGTATATATTATTTAACAGAACATAATAATGGGCTTTATAATCCGCTATTTATGAAAGAAACTCTAGGAATGTGGGTCGAAACAGCATGTGTTTATACGTGCTATATCCGCCATGATGTCATTTCAAATGAAAACACAAAATACAAATGAAATCATGAAATTTAACCAACAGATAATCTAGGGAATACTTTATTTTTCTTATTTTGCTTCATGAACGAGGAACAAAGATACATAAAATATATATTAGGAATTACTGACATGAAGATAATTTATATTATTTTGGAAGATATTCCCCAAAAGTCGCATAAAGATTATTATTATATATATATATATATATATATATATATATATATATATATATATATATATATATATATATATATATATATATATATATGAAGCATGTCTTCATTCAAGCATGTTTAGCTGAATCATCTAGACATATTATGTCTATTTTATTTCACTCCTCTCAAATTTACGGATCAATTCCTTCATGTTGATACAAAACTGTTTAAGAAAGACCCCGTTCTTTTTTAAATTTCTTAAATTGTAAAAAAAAATATTTCAAGTTTTTAAAATAAATTCCATGTTGAGTATTTTTCAAACGCTAATAAGTAACAAAATAAACTAATTTACCTCCTTACATATGTTTAACGGAAATTAACTATAATGAAACGTATTTCCTGCGACTTTACAAAAAAATTGACAATTCAATTTTAGTAATATTTTTCTTGGCAATTCCCCAACTGAAGATGATATTGGGTGTGATTGAAAGTACTTGCAAAAATAAAAGATATATCCCAAACTAAGGCGTCTTTATTACTCAGTTTTTTTTTAACAGAATTAAGAAATTGATACCTTTAACAGGATTAAAATTGAAATAAATCGATATATATATATATATATATATATATATATATATATATATATATATATATATATATATATATATTACAAAGAGTTAATCATACCTTGAATCAATTAGCAATATTAATGCAATTATTGACGAAATCCCTCGCTAGTAGACATGATCATAAGCATTATACTACTAATAATCCACTGAATGATGAGATCCTTATGTATGAAATGGATATGGTGTATTTTTTTTTAATTCAGCTAGTACTGTCAAATGCTTCATATCACTCTGTTAATTGAACTATCTACTGTGAAGCATTCTGAAAGTACTATATATATATATATATATATATATATATATATATATATATATATATATATATATAATATCAGAGAGAGAGAAAGAGATAGATATAGATATATATATATAATTATTATATATACTAATAATAAATATACTTTTGATCATCACTGCTTTGTACAACTCTGAATTCTATGTACGTGACAATTGCCAGGAGGAATTTAAAAGATGACCGATGAACCAATTTATTATAATATTTATAACCTACTAGATATTAAAGCAGTTCATTTACTCTTGAAAAAATGCATCAATATAATGGTAAATATATATTAAATAAAAAACAGAAAAGATATTAAGAAAATATACACTTGTGTAATTGTAATTGTGTATGTGTGTCTGTCTAGTGAGAGTTCTATCTTCACCTTTGTGTGGTCAATCCCGTCAGCTGGATGTCCCATATCATCTATGGCTGACATCTTTAAGAATGTATTCTTTATATTAGATTAATATGTTAGATTCTTTAAGAATGGATTCAAAGAAAGATGGCAATGTAATGTAATTTTTTAGCCGACTGTTTATAATTGGTAATAATGTTAAGTTTTCATTGTATTGTTTCCTTAAAGAGTTATGTTCTTTATTTTTAATTAGGGTGGCATTAGTGAAATCAATGTAAATCTTTCATTTGAGAAAGCGTTTGTATAGCCCTAGAAGATTACATATTTCCGAAGGATTTTGTAGCCATGCATTAAATCATAGGAATTTCTCGATTTGATAAGTGTATTTAAAAACTTAACCTGAGTTCTTGGTTTGGTAGCAATTTACGGTCTTGGGCGCAGCCTATTCTATCTTTAATTTTATTGACTTTGATGCTAAGTTCATTTTTACGTTTTTTTTTTAATTATTATTTCGGGGTTTTTATTAATAATGGGGGACTTGTGAAGACTGGAACGCATGTAAAATGTTAAGCATCATATCGTACAAATAGCAGTGTAATAGACACGAGCTATGCTAATGTTTCAAAACGTTTGCTGAAAATTATACTCTTCATTGTTTAAGATGGCGATGAGGGCCATATGGGTGGAGTCATTCGAACATTTTTATTTCACAGCTAATTAGGTGTTAAAAGAAAATATTAATAACCGAAAATAAAAAGTATATTATGATTAAATGTTATGGATTGATCCTAACTTCACATGGCCTCTTTCTCGAGAAAATTATTTACTTTTCGCTTTGACATCCAAACAGTCGCATCGAAATCTGCCTGATAGAAATTATCTGTGAAATTCTGTTCATGGCTGTCCAATCCCCGCATCAAAATTTATTAGGGAAATTGAGAATATTAAACGGCCAATACTAACCCATAGAAAAGTCCCTAGCAAACCTAATTATAGATCTTGTTACGCCGTTTTTCGCCTAATACAAGACTTAAAACTGCTTCAAGGTAGATGTGTACTGATAGCGTTGTGTTATGGACGTAAAATGATATTACAACTGTTCTTGTTCGTACTTTAGTTAGTTTGCATGGCTATTATTTCCTATCAATGCATAATGGACTATTCCGCGTTTCGATCGCGCGGAAAGGTGAAAATTCATTTACTTTGATTCATTAAAAAAATGAAAGAATTAAGTAAAAAAAAGAAGGGAAAAGACAGAATCATATCAAATTGATAAGAATATATGCTACACTTTGATCTGAAACCAAAATGCCGAGATGTAAAGGCGACCGCGTTAAATGCGACAATTTCCAGCCGCACATTTTCGAAAAACTGAAGCCGAGTAAGGCAATCGTCAAAAATCCAATTACAATAAATTAAATAAAATATCATCGTCTGCTGAATTATTTTGAAATTATTATTAAGAGAGATGTTCGTAAGATTGGGATTTAGCTAGAAAGAAACAAAGAAAGTAAGAAGGGAAGATAACAGCGTTTAAAGTCTCTTACCAATACCTCGTAAATAATGAACTATTCCGTTTCGCTCGCGTGGGGAAAAACACTATGAATGAATGAATGAATGAATGAAAGAGCTGTTTTGGTGAAATGGAAAATGATGTCAATTTCAAATCTTTTCACTCCTACCCAGTACTTAAAATAACGACTTATAATTGTTATTGCAATATTTTGTTAAAATGGTTATGTTCAAATATTTAACGATGCGATAGGGAAATCTTTCGTGAATATTGCACTGTAGTAGAAATCGTAAAGAGTTTATTCAATCACTAACTATAGATGACTTAAAAATTAAGATTCATCAGGAAATTTAAACAGAAAAACCGTGAAATTCTCACGGGTTTTTCTACTTGTATATTATTATGATATGTAGAAAAAATAACAGTTGTTACTAGCTTTGAGGAAGTGAAATTTGTACTTAACGAAGAAGCATTACATAAAGGGTTGATCCACAGCTTTGGTAAAAGCTAACTTCCTTCTAACCAATTGACTACAAAAGGGAATAAGGAAGACTCGGACCTGTGTTCATTGCATTGGGTTTCTTAGTTGTAAATATCTGAACAGGTGAAACCTTTTTATGTAGCTATCAGAAGATTTTCAACAGAATTAGCAATATGTTTGCACCGTTGCGACCGTCGTAATCTTGTCATCACCTAACCTACAAGGCCGCCTAAACTTATTCGAACAGTGCCAAGCCTGGAAATAAACGTTTCGGTTGTTTCCAGATTAGACATGGCAGACATATTCAAATTTTGGTCGGACTGATTCTTGTAATAATAGAACGCGGCAAGTGAAATCAGGTAGTTTCTGGGGCTGGGGTTTTTTTCCGATGGATTCTATATCTGAGTTTCACTTTCGATAGAGCATGAATCTGAGATGTTATTATGAGCCATTCATAATATTACTGCAGAAGACGTGATATTTTCTAATTTCATGTTATGTAGAATGAAAAAAATATTTTTTTATCATTCGTTTTGAGTCAGCAGTAATATTAAACAATGATTGAATCATTGAAAATGCGTAAAATCAATCGCCCCATACAATAAATGAAGAATTCAAACAACAATCCCAGTACCTCTCATACACAAAGCAAGCACTCTGCAAATCTGTGTTTATTCCTAATAGTCATCATCACGAGACCGTGTGATTAGAATGTTAGCTTCCTCAGCATGAGGCCAGCGTTAAAATTAAAACCCAGAACGATTGGTCAGGGAGGTAACATTCTTATATCAGCCTCTCGGGAAGTGAAAAGGGCAAGCGGTACCTTTGGAATATGTCTGAAAACAATACCACGGTTTTGACCAACCCCTTGTGAGTGCAACTGGGTAGACGGAACTGGTTAGAAGCCGTCAATGGTTGTCCTCACACGTAAATAACTGACAATGTGGGCATAGACGCCTTGGTCAAAATATTTATCCCGCCGGATTATTCGCTCAACCTAAGAATTTGTAATTAAGCATAATTATAAACTTTATCAACCAATGCCCTTATTCTGATGCCTGCATCTTATTTAATCTTTCCGTAATCATTTGGCAGTGTCAAGATTTTTCAATATCATTTCTAAAATAAGCAACACAAAATTCATAATCTTACCTCTAAGACTATGTAAAAAAAAACTTTTAAAATTAATTCATTATCCCTAATACTAGCGTCTTTATCACAAAATCCAAGACAATCAGAAATGTAATAAGGAAGAAAAATAAATCCAACTCTACTTTAAATTTCTTTCAATGTGAATACACTTACATCGGCGAGATATCTCGAAATCTAAAAGCCCGTATCATAAAAGAGATCTATGTTGTGAGAACCCTTTGAACTCTCTCGTAATACACAGGTACATAACAGCCCATAATTTTGGTTTTAAAAAGGCCGACCTAAATAAAAAGGAACATGATATCGAAACTACCGCAAGGATGTTCTGATAAATATTTTACCAACTATAAACACACGTTAAAAAAAAACTATATTATATAACCAACGGTTATTAAATCGGTTATTAAATCTATTCTTCAATAAGCTATCGTTTGTTTATCTACCACAAACGATGTTTACGTAAAAACGCAAGGGAATCAACATGTGGACAACCACCAAACATAAGCAATGTCTACTACACACACACACATTTACAAATATACATTATCATCGCCATACCACAGAGTCAAACGAGAATTATGATACACTAAAACAAATAAAGCGACATTTACGTTTTCTCAGATAGTCTTAGAATCCGTTAATTTCTCGAAGCTTCGAAAGGACGGGCCGTCTCTCTTTAAATTCGGAACGCCATAAGTTATACTGACGTTTCTTAACAAGTCAAATGCACTCGAAACCCAATGAACCAATAAAACACAAACACACAAATGGCACAACTCATTTCTTTTTTTTTCTCCAGATCTCTTAAAGAGAATATTGAATAAACGTTTCCCATTTGTAATTTGTCCAATCATTATATATATATATCTATATATATATATATATATATATATATATATATATTAGTTTATGAAAAACTACGTAATCCATATGGGTAAACCTAAGGAGGATAAAACCCAGATAGCTTAATGTAAATCCAGAGCAAATAATTAAAAACAGATCACTTTAAGATTCCATATAATAAATTATTTCATCACAGCCCTTTTAAAGGACTGCGGATCATCAGACTTTACTTCCAAACAAAAAATGAAAAGAAAATTTACACATTTTTGACGGGCCGTATTAAACATATGTAAATTAACGAAGTGAGGAAGTGAGGGGGGGGGAGAAGACGTGAGTGAGTTAGCAGATATTGACACATTTTATATATATATATATATATATATATATATATATATATATATATATATTCAACACATAAGTGTGTATGTGTGTTTCAGTGTATCTAACAATGTTATGTAGAAAAAACGGACAGACTGTTATTTTGGGTGAGGACGATATTCAACGCATATAATCGAGTTGTACCTTGGCACGATTTGTTTCTTTCTGGTCAATCATCTTCTCCTATGAATGAGGCAAAGAAAGATGGCCGTCCACACAATAAGGTGTTAATGAAAGGTGCTATGGATAGTGATGGAAACATTCTCTTCTTCTGGGGACGGCATCAGTCCAAACACTCGGCCATTACAATGAGAAGAACGTAATTCACTTCCGTTTTGTCTTCAACCCAGACCGGAAACAATCAGCCAACTAAGCCGAAAATGAAAAACAGACGCAGAAAGAATTGTGCGTGCTTCTGGCATGTAACCCTCACCAGCAGAAGCTTCTTCCCCAAACAAGCCAACAAGCCAGGCCTACCAGCCAATACTATAATTATCCGTATTTATAAACACAACACGAATCAATTAGTTGAAAATGACGAGGATGGGGACGGAGAAAATCTTTTTAACTGACCTCATGGTTGACTATCTGGAAAATACTTCTTGACTAAATTTGAAAAGGAGATATTAATTTTGTTGCGCTATTAGTTACAGTAGATCGATATTTTATTGAGATGTCAATCGATAATTGAGAATAGTGGTGTAACACACCCAGAAGAGAGTTATATGTTAAAGAGGCACATGGACCAAAAAGCAAAAACGATTAACCTAGATGCATCTATCTAGTTGAACAGTAGATCTAGTTGCCAATCTAGTAGCTTGCTTATATTCATGCAGTCAAAGCGCCGAGGATTACCGCTGTTCACAACAGTTTCCCTGAAATTCTTTGTAGAAAATACAGAAGAAAAGTACGACATGTGAGTGAGAATGTGGGTAAAGTCGAGAATTACATTGGAAACCCATGTTTGAATTTTGTCAAGAATCCCTAGATATTCAGCAAAAACTGCATATGGCAACATTATTCAATTCACGGACGAAAGTTAGATTTACATGCAAGAAAGAGTTTTATGCAAACGTACTAATGCAATTTATTTAAATTTTATTTGACTATGATTTTATATAAATATGAAAAAAATTGTTAGGCCTGTTATTTTTTTTATTATTAGAAGCCGCTTATTTTTCATCATCCGCCATCTTTGTAATTTAGAAAATATATTTTGCTACAATTATCATACGCGAGTCACAATAAAGGGATTCACTTGACTGATTGGCTCGTTTCTTTCACGCTTTGCATGTAATTTAATATTAGATCTCAACCGTAGAGGACCTATCAGACTAAGACTGAATGACACCATCGAATTTGATTATGATATCTTGTGTTAGAAACGCCAAGTAGTCACTAGCAGAATGGACTAAGACTGAATGACACCATCAAAATTGATGTTGGTGTCCTGTATTTATCCTTGTTTACTAAAATAAATTTTAAAATGCCTTTTCATTGAGTATTTTAGTGTGAAAATTGAACAGCCTAAAATTAAAAGAAAATAAAGCTATAATCTCCAACTATTGAAAAGTAATGTCAATCGACATCTCCAGTTGCCTTGATCTATCTACTATTCTTCACCTCATCCTTTCCTCTATCACTCCTATCTGATCTTGCTCCAAATCTTATGTAACCCCTTGCGTCCTAGTGGCTTCTTGCCTTGCTTGGGGTGAAACGCTTAAAAAAATAAAAAGAAAGAAAAATGGTCCATGGACTGTAAAAGTTTAAAAAAAACTGCCCTAGAGTATGGAATTATGTAGAAGGTATACGTAGCTGAAAGCATAAATTTGTGGATGGGATATTTCGATTCCGTCCTTAAATACTAAAGAGAAGTTGATATGCATTTAAAAAGAAATCAAGCAACGAAGATAACAGTAATTCCTAAGCAGAAAACCTGCAACACCATATTCAAAAATAAATATAGGACAATGATTTTCCAAGCGTATCTTAGATGTGGCAAAAGGGCAAAAGTAGGGGGCACCCAGTGAGAATCGAACTCACTACTCAGTCGTAATTGTTCTAGCGAGACAAGCTTCCTAACCATTACACCACCTCGAGGTGCCCAAAGGGATTTTCCAAGCGTAGCTTAGATGTGGCACAAGGCCGAAATTAGGGAGTACCCAGTGAGGATCGAACTCACTACTCAGTCGTAATTGTTCTAGCGAGCCAAGCTTGCTAACCTTTACACCGCCTCGAGGTGCCCCAAAAGAGAGGTTAAATAGTGATTTTCCAAGCGTAGCTTAGATGTGGCACAAGGCCGAAATTAGGGGGCACTCATTGAGGATAGGACTCATGACTCAGTCGTAATTGTTCTAGCGAGCCAAGCTTGCTAACCATTACACCGCCTCGAGGTGCCCAAATAAATATCGGATATGCCAAGTATTTTATGTCACACTCTAACATATCTGTAGATGCTTTAGCCTGGGCCTGTGCATAGGGACCCTATTTCGGCTGACCGTTCGTGCGTTCGATTCTCACTAATTTGCCCATATATTATTCGACAATAAATAAACAAACAAGAGCTGACATGTCATAGAATCAACAAACCTAAAATTCTTGGCATGCATAATGGTTAGCAAATTTAATCTGTTTTTAATATTACCACTTAGTAGTGAATTCGATTCGCGCTTGGCACTCGATACGGAATTGGAAATTGAATAACGCAACGAGGCCTAAAAGAACTATCGTAAACTTCTATCGTTAGTTTAATGATAAGAAAGTATTGTTTGCTTCACCATGATTACTGATAAGCGACTTCCATACTTACTGTGTTCACCATTTCGGCATTACATAATCTAAAAAGAGCAGACATTTTATAAAATCAAATATCCTAAAGTTATTCACTAGGTGTAATGTTAACAAGACCAATGCTCGTAACCATTACACGATGTGGAGTATGTTTGATCCTAAGTGAGTACCTCTGATAAAATTTGATATTAAATACCTCAAGAAGAGCTAACATTTCATAAAATCAACTCTCTTAATCCTTTCGGCATGATGTAATTCTTAGCTAGGTTAACCATTGCTCCTGTGAAGTTCGTTCGATCCTCACTAGGTGCCACATACAAAATTTGATATGAAATTACTCAGCAAGGACAAACACGTTATACGATCAAGTCGCCTAATCTAAGCAACACAATTTTGAAGATCAAGTTTAAATATCTGTACAAAAATATTTCCCTATATTTTCAAGAGAATCACAAGTTCGGTATCTTGTTTTGAACCCCCGATCTTACAAGCAATCTTCCTTTTTTTCTGATCACCGAGCCAAACTCATGAATTTCCGCCATTTTTGCAGGCCGTTTAGCAATTATGCCAAAAAAATAAAATGAACTAGAAATATTTTTACAGCTCTAAATCGCCAATTTATTGCTGGGCAATTTATTATTTAAGAGCGGTTCACGCACTTAAATGAATTTAGCTTCCAGCCGGTATTTTAAGGAAATTGCCACCAATTGAATAGAATAAGTGTTTTATTCTATTTTCTTTTCCTTTTTTTGGCGTTTTTTTTTTCTCTTGAACGATTTATTATTTTTATTCTCATTGTAGTGCTTAAAGTATTTCCGTTTACCACTATCTTGCGTGTGTCCATTTCGATCCAAGACAGACGTTGCATTTTCCAACTAAGAAGGGAATTAAATCATCGCCTGGTCTTTTGAAAAGTTTACATCTTACCAAGAGTTTTAATTTATATTTTTTGCAGCACAGTCAGTGTAATCTATGAGTTTGCAAATAAAATAATCACCTCATGGAAATATTTGACCAGGAGGTACTTCTATGTTTTATCTCCGCTTTCGGTGAAACAGATTCAGAATGGAAATGTCTTTACAATCGTAAAACCGAATATAAAAAATAGTTCTTCGTTATAAACATTCTTGCCCGAAAGACAAGCAAATGATTTTCTTATCAAAAAACGATGACGACTGACTTCTATGTTCTGCGACGATGAAACCAAATTTAATTCCCAGGTGACTTGTTTTATGAAGTTCCGAAAATGAGCATTAACACCGCACGTGATCGAAAGATCAGAGGCCGTATAAGAGACAGGTAGAATTAGAAAGAATATTTTGACATTTTTGTTAGTTTAATATGCAAATCAATGTCAAATTCTAATGAAAAGTATTAAATTGTAATGAACTATGATTTTATAAAATACGTTATTTAAAAATTTTGTTAGGCCTTTTAGTTTTTATTAAAAGCCGCTTATTTCTTTTCATCGTCCGCCTTCTTTCTATTTTAGAAAATATCTTTGCTACAATTATCATAGGTGAGCCACGATAAAAGGAATTCTCTTGACTGATTGGTTCGTTTCTTTTTTTTTTTTTTTTTACACTTTGCATGTAATTTAATATCTGCAACAATTTCTAGATTGTAAAATGTTCAGATAGTAATGATTTAATGATACAAGTTTACTCATTAACCCATAGCTGGGTAGAGAAGAGAAAGATTCAGACCTTTCCCAAGTGTATTTGCGCGTAACTGAATAAAACGTACTCAGTAGGAATTGGAACTCAGTTCCTAGTTTAAAAAGATGTTATCCGTTACACCATTCGCACATCCAAGGATACTGCACCTGGTATTCCCAAGCGGACAGCAATCCAAGTACTGACCAGGTTCAACGTTGCTTAACTTCGATGATTGTATGGAAACCGGTGTTTCAACGTGATGCGGCCATTCGCTGAGAGAAAAAGTGATATTTGATTTTACAAGTAAAAACACAAAAAATACTAGTGTAAAGTTTAAAATATATAAAATTTATCAAACGTAGTTAATGTCCAATATGTATCAAGTTTAACTTAGCTTGTCCAAATTATTAAAAGTAGCGCATTTGGAGCGAAATCCTTAGACTTGTTTTACGAGAATATATCAGCCTATATCTCAGTTTTTAATATCGGTATGTCTATCCATCTATCTACATATCACTCTTCATACATATATATATACGTTGGGTTATTTGCAGTTTCGTGACCATGTCTGTGTTTGGTGTATTTGTTGCTGGAGTTTTATGGTAAGTGGAAGAAGTTGATCATGTTTTCCCATTTGTATGCCTCGGGTTAATATATTAGATTAATTATAGAGCACAAATAAAGTTTATTTTATTAATAGTCTATTGTTTTACATTTTGCATTAGACTTACTTAATCTCATTTGTTTATTATTTTATCTAATGATCGTATTTAGTTATTTGATATTTTCTTCAGTTCGAATAATTCGCATTTGAAATAAATTTTATTAGATTTATGAGTTGTTTGTTGCTTAGTCACCTCTGTAGTCATGTGGTTATAGGTGGCGTGGTAGGATTTTGCTTTTATTGTCTGCATTTGAAAACGAGCTCAGATCTTTTTGTTCCGAATATTGTAAATAGTGTAAAAATAAATGCTAAAGTATTCTGGATTATAAATCTGGTTACTCTTTCTTATTATCTGAATATATATGTGTACATATATATATATATATATATATATGTGAAAAGTGTGTGTATACAAAAAAAAACAAACATATATATATATATATATATATATATATATATATATATATATATATATATATATATATGCGCGGTACTTTTTAGAAAGCGTTCAATATCAGAGATAGAGCTAACATATTTGATTGGATTGATGTGAATTTGTGACCTTGGATTTCACGCTTTTGCGATCGTCAGACAAACTGCTTAATTTTTTTTAAATTTTGGATTTATGTAGATTGCCTGTATTGGTGTTATTATGGAAGTGTGGAGGGGGAACACGTCTTCGTGATGTAACTCATGTTAACGCAAGCATAGATGCATGTCCGTACACCTGTTGAGGTATCTAGACACACGTTCACACTCGCTTGCCCGCCGGGTCTAATACAAACATAAACATATGTGGACAGTATGGAATTTGACATATGTATGTATATGTGTGCTGTTGTCTATATTCATACGCATTTGTATGTTGAAATTCAAAGCTCGGAAGTGTGGCGAAGATTTCTCGTGAATGTCAGCAATCAGACCATTTTTCTATTCTTTCGCTGAATAATATTTTCTCGCATGCACCTATATACGTGTGATGTGGTCTGTGTAAAATTATTATAGGTAAAAATTGCTATTATTTTTAATTTTTTAAGGCTGATTTGTTATTATTTTAAAGCTGGCTGTTTGCTTATTTTTGATGACTGCGTATACGTAACTGGTAGAAATTTCAGTTTGAAATTGTTATTGGATTTTATATGGTGGTATAAAATATGCTGGGAGAGTGGGGAGTAGTTTACGTGAATAATTATAGCGGGTTTATATAATAATAGTAGATGTGATGTGGTAGTAATGGTGTCGGGGCTATTGGTGGCAATGATAATAGTTATTCTAAATTGGTAGTAGTGATTAGTAATGGTGGAGGGAGAATGATAATAACAATAAATGTAATTATTGTGATGGTAGCTTGAACTAAAGAGTAATTTTTGTTGTTTTTTATCCGTTTGGTATAAATTCTGGTAATAAATAATTAATCAGTTTGTCTGACGATGGGAAAAGCGTGAAACCCAGGATTACAAATTCACATCAATTGCTTAAGTTTATTAACCTTATTTTATAATATCCCAAGTATTTTACTTTCACGTACAGAAGTGCATAAATAAATAAATAAAAAGTGAATAAAAAATGCTGACCTGTTTTGGTTCGAGCAATATCAGATAATAAGAATGTCCCAGGAATGCTCAGCATTATACAAGCAATCCATTTGTGTTACTTTTGAAGTTTTCCTTGTATCGTCGTAGCTATCTAGTTCGTTCAAAAAGAATAAAAATCAAATATATTTCCAAACTGCAAATGAATCTGAAAACAAAATTCTTCTCTCACTTACTCATCTCTCTTTCTCTCTCTCATATATATATATATATATATATATATATATATATATATATATATATATATATATATGGTGTTCATAGCAGACACAGAAAAGAAATTACAGTAACTCTTACATGAGACACTGAAGGAGAGTGATAAGAATTGTAAGAAGAAGGAATGCATAGTTGTTAGCAAAAGGATCAGGCCAAAATGCAAATTGAAAATCGGAGATACCAAAATCAAACAATTGTCAACAATTGAAATATCTGGGAAGTGTTTTAAAAGAGGATGGAAAGTGCGACACAGAAATCCGAAGAGGTGTTTGGACAGCGAAACTGGCCTTTCGAAAGCTAAGCCACGTATTAAGAAACAGTAACATTTCTTTAGAATCAAAGAAAAAAATGTACTGAATTATTATATACTATCAATCCTCCAATATGACAGAGAATGCTTAAGAATCTGAATCTAAATTTCTACGATATAAATCGAAAACGATCACAACACGAGAAAATTGTCTTTAAAGAAGAGACTGTATAATTAATTTCATTTCGGTTATATACAGAATTTAGGAAAATAATATTTAATGCTTTCAGGTTTCAAAAAATAATAAAAAATAAGAATAAAGCAGATATTAGACATTTAAATGTAATTCTTTTTAAAAGCATAAACCACTGTAAAGCATTCCATTCACACTTATTCAGAGTTATATATACTTTGCATCAAATTGCAACTTTTATTTTGAATATCACCCGCAAACAAGGCTAAAGGTCCACTAGTACGCAGGTGTTTACAAGGAGTGAAACGGAAAGGAAAGACTGAGTCTAGTGATGATTGAGAATAGGACAAAAAATGAACGGGATACAAGACAAAATATATCGATTGAGGTTTTATTTAAATCTTTGAAGATTGTAGTTATCAGGTTAGCAAATAAGAGGAATGGAGTTCCACAGGCTTGAAACGCAAGGGACTTTTGAAGTAGAAGTCGGGGGTTGCATTTAGCTAGTTCAAAACGATTGAGGCCTAGATCTCAACCTAATAGCACGATGAAATTCATGTAGTCGGGGCACTAAGGAATAAAACATGTCAGAGATGTTGCCATGAAAATAATTAAAGAAAAGACAGAGTGAAGACACGTCGGTGAGTAAATGACTGGAGTCTAGCTCTACGAAAATAAAACACTCAACATAATACTGTCTTTGTATTGTTCTTCAAGATTTATTATCAAATACTCGGGAAAATAACGTACCCTCAAGCCTGCTAGTAAATAGTAACCCCAATAAACTTTGAGATGCTATTTAGAGATTTAAAATCGAATCATGTAGGAAGAATGGCCATATTATTTAAAAAAATTAAATCGACAATTGTTGATGTACACCCTTGTTTAATGAAACATCAGAGGATCATGCCAGCCGTTTAAATATTATCTTTTTGATCCAAGCCAAAATGAAAATAATTTTATGAAAAATCGTGCATTATTGTCTAATATCCGTCCACGCTGTCGAAAAATGTCCATATGTACATGTAAATTTTTCTTCGAATATATTTGCGTCTATAATATTTAATTCCGTATTTATTTATTTATTTATTTTGCTTGTTTCTAACACTTCGTTCTACAAGGAAGACGAAATAACACAACATATTTCTGGTAAAACTTGTACTGCGTGTTCAGCTGGATTGATCAATATTGCAAACAATGCAATGAAATCGACAAACACTTTTTTTCCCATCTTCATAAATTTTCGACTCCATGGATAACTCCACTATCACGACCTGAAATAAAACTGAAAGCAATTTTGTATTTTTTCCCCTATTTTAGTCACGAGTTCGCATATTTTCAGAGTTCAAATTTAGTTTTCAAATTTACTGGCTTATTTTCTAAAAAAGAAAAAAGAAACAAAAATAACGAAAATCGAAAACGAAACAGCACAACACAAAGCAAAGGACCACTGCTCGTTGCAAACCAAATATAGTTTGACGTCACGAAAACTTTGCTGGCTGACGCCTGAAACATATTTTATAGACTAAATTCCAACACTATTGAATTATGTCTTGGTTCGTGCTGTTGTGAGGGAGTTTAGTTTGGAAAAGCAAACATTTCATGAAAGTATTTTTTCTAATGAATGGAAGCCGTCTTTAATAAACGTTAGACTTGGTGACAATGCAATCACGTGATGAATACTTTGTTTTGTTTGTATGACAAAAAACACTCCTTCGCCTTGCTTTGCTCTGTGAAAGAAATTCAAATTCGATTCTGATTTTTCTTTACTCTTTCTCAATGCAAATATTTTTCCAAGGGCAGTTTGTTGATGTTCTATTTTATATTCTAGGAGAGAAAAAAATAACTCCGGAGATGTCTCATTCGATCGACGGACCCATGTATGAAGACATTTTAAACACCAAGACCAAGGAAGTACTCAAGAAATACTAAGAAGGAAGTAACAGATTTTCTGTCAGTAAAACGATGGAAGATCAGATTTAATATGCATATGTACGTATGTTATATCTCTGAGTATAACGACATATTTTAACTAATAGTTTTATTGTTGTTGTGTTTCTGTATCAAGTTAGCTTTTACCAAAACACACACACAATATATATATATATATATATATATATATATATATATATATATATATATATATATGCTATCGCTTCGCAAAGTAAGATATATATATATTCACCACTTGTAATGTTTGAAACAAAAATTTGAAATGAACATTTCATTCGTAAATTGGCTTTTTATAGTTAAGGAAAGTTTTACAAATAGATGCCAACTTGTTGAAGGCCAAGTAAAATGCAAATTTCAAACATTTTTCTGCACTATATAAGATGATATTAATAAACAGAATTATTTTTCTATGAAAATCAAAACAATCGTCGAATAAAATAGCAGCAATGAAGGACAGTTAATTAATGAAATCAATAAGCATCTTAGTTAAACCAGTGTGAATATTGCTTAGAAGTAGATAATATATAATATAGATAACGAGCTTTTTTTTGTGTAGCCTACTATTAAGTAGACTTTTGTATGGGTCGCGGGCAATATTTGTTCTTAGACTGGGTTCACGCTCTGTCCACTTAAAAATTGACCTTGTGACAGAACTCATTTTAGTGCGGAGACGCAGTAAATACCATGTAGTCTGTAAGAAGTTTATTTATCATCTCTCAGGTGCGTCTCTGTCTTTGGGCAGAGTGCGTCAAGAGACAGAATCCTAACTGAGGAAAATTATACTGAGAGGTGCCCAGCCCTGGGGAAAAGCCGCCTGAAGTCGCTCCCTTTTATTACACTAGAGAGAGGGAAGGGTGCTCGCACCGATGCCAGCACAAACCACGGTTGTGGGGACTCGGGCATTTTTTCCCCTAGTCCGGGTGTACGAGTTCGTCTCCTAAAATTAAACGGACATTGTGTCGCCATCTGATCTCGTGGATGGCGGGGTGAGTGAATACAAATTACTCTCTCAAATAGTTTGTAACACGTTTATTCATCATCTCTCAGTTGCGTGTCTGTCTTTCGGCAGAGTGCGCTTAGTAGCGACTCCTCAAGGGAGGAAAATTATACTGAGAGATGCCCAGACCTGGGGAACTTTTGCCCGAAGCTGACACATCTCATTGCACTGCGGTCCCATCCCGGGTATACGCGTTCGGGCTCCCCACATTAAACCCACCTTGTTTCACAATGCGACTTCATGGTGGGTCGAGTAATTACCAAATTACTATACATTTGACCTTGAACTTTTTATTCTCACAATTCTTGGGAGAATTGAGATTCATTTTCGCATTTATTCATATATATCCCATAATATAGGTTTTACTTAATTAGCTATTATGTTTGTCTAACTCTTCAAATGTTTACTGTATAACTAATTCTAAATTCTATTTACCATCTTTACGCTATATTAATTTTATCTTAGAAATTGTCCCCTGTTCTGTCACCCATGAAATACAAAATAATTGTTTGTACGGAAAACAAGGATCTAAGTACATCTAATCATCTTTAATTTACGTGGCAGCAGAAGAATTATCGTTAGACTTTTAAAAGGTGAGATTAAACATTAATTCAATACTTAAATGCAGGGATCAATTTTAATTTATTGATACCTATCGCATCTGATCTTCCCTAGCTATTGTGATGATTGACCAACCAAGACTCCTCCAGAGGAACGAGCTTTAATTTCGTGAGATAGGGTAGCTTTTAATCTAGCTTAAAATTTCAGCAAGCTCAATTTGAGCTAGCTGCAATTTTGGATACAAAAGAAAAATTGTTATAGTGGAACACACCTATTCTATAGTTAATAGACTATAGTTAATAGTAAGTGTAGTAAGAGTAACGAGGGGTCAGTCATAAGTCGGTCAGCTAGTCGATGTCGGACGACAATTAATCGTATACTAAAGTATCAGCGACCACAACTAGATTACTCTGCGTTATACCTATTATATCAAGTTCCTAACGTTTTGTAAGTCGGACCTATTTTAGGACCGATTTAGTACAAATACAAGCCTCTACTATGAAATCACTCCACAACAAAAATAAAGGTTAATCCCCTTGAACCATGAAAGCAAAGATAATTGCCAGTATAATATATTAATATATATATTTTAATCTCGCATAATCTGGCAACCCTGAATCTGAGATCAACGAAAATCGTTCCATGCGCCTGAGTTTTCTGGGACTTTTGAATGAGCTATGACGAATTGAAATCAGACGAGTGAGAGCGGAGGAGTTGCTTCGACACACACATGGACAAACACACACGCATACACTGCACTTTATATATAAGATATATTTAGAACTCATTTGCATATCGTTATATCTTATACATATATAAAAACAACATTTCCCCAAAGATTTACATACCGTTTATCAGAACAAATTTCTAAAATTCAGTTTCTTCTAGTTCCACATGCCATGCCTCTTCCGGATATCAGTTATTTCCCTTTAACTCAACTCTCCAAGTTTTGGTTCATCACTGCTGTGGCCTTGTATTGAACACATAACTCTTTGGGTCTAGTCCAGGTGGTGTAATGGTTACCAAGCTTGTCTCGCTAGAACAATTACGACTGGGTAGTGAGTTCCATCCTCACTGGGTGCCCCCTACTTTCGGCCTTGTGCCATATCTAAGTTACGCTTAGAAAATCACTACAGATTTGTCAGTCGACCCAGTACTTTCTGAGCGACTGTTCAGTTGTACTCTCTTCCTACGGAAGGGATAAACCCGAAGGAGGCTACGCCGAAGGGCGGAGTCTCCTTCGGGGAAATAGACCGGCCCTGAACCCGTTTATACGGGTTCAATTGGGTATATTTTTGGCCGAGCCCACGGGCTCGGAATGCCCACGGTAAAAAGGCCTTGTGCCACATGACACCCTCGTGGGGGGGCTGAATATCGTCACTGGATCTAGCTAACGTCTTTATCCACTGGTCACGTGACCTTGAGGACTAGATCACTCTACCCAGGAGGGCGAAATAAATGGTTCGGTTCGAAATTTCAATTACCTGAAGAAGGCCGGAACGTACAACGGTCGAAACGTTGTGAATATGGCAATGAAGATGAGGATACAAGTCTGAATTATGTATATAATACAAGTAATCATAATTCCTCATCTTTAAGATGTAGACAGATATAGGTTAAGTAAATATTAAAAAAGTTAACAAACTATGAATAGAGCCTTAAAGACAAACGTAATGATAATAATCAGCAACAAATAACAAATCAATCAATAATAAAGTTATAAAAACACTACTCGAAAATAACCACAGAACTGCATTCTGATCAACAATTATTTATCGTTAAATGGCCCTAGAATAATTTGAAATATAGCCTTACCGACCACCCAATAACAATAAGAATAATACAATTACTCATAATGCATTACTAACCGATATACAAAAATAGTTGAATCAAAACAGTGCAAGTGGCCTGATGATTGCCTTTTAGCAGGAAACAGAAACATCCTATCGCCGCTGGGTGCTGACCATAATTTTTACTTTTATATTTATATATGTATATATACGAGTGTGAGAAAGAAAGAGAGTGTATTTGTGTGCGCATTTGATGTAACGATACAACTGATATAGAGATCGGTTGTACCGACACACATACTCACACACACACACACATATATATATATATATATATGTGTGTGTATTTATATGATATGATTGAGTGTAAATAAAAATGTTTATCAATATAACGTTTCCATTTTATTAAATTCTTTGATAATATTAGACCCATGAGATTGATAAACATTTGCTATTTTTATCTGATCAATCTATCGAATTCTGATCCATATTTTATGTGTATTTGATCCCAATTCACATTATATATATATATTATATGAGATAAAAAAAACGTTAAAAATCGCTACACAATAGCTTTCATGTTTTAAAAAATAAATACTACAAACAATGGAATAAGACTTCTTATCCCATATATATATATATATATATATATATATATAGGTAACAATCAGCATTTTCCAAAAGAGCTTGCCGAAAGATGGCTAAACTTTAATATTAATTTAAAAACCGGGTAGGCAGTGACAGGCCATGACTATAAGTTTCCTGTTTGCATACAATCATCAGGCAGCCTGATGACTGTGTGCATACACATGAAACTTATAGTCGTGGCTAAACAGTGCCTACCTCTCTCTCTCTCTCTCTCTATATATATATATATATATATAATATATATATATATATATATATATATATATATATATATATATATATATATATATATATATATATATATAGTTACTACTAGCTTAATAATAAACGCACTTACCGTTGAGGAAATGATATTAACAGCTTTTATAAAATGTGTCTCTTGATTAGGTGATTTATTATTGCTCTCCACATGCCCAATCTTTCATACTCTAAACATTATATGATTTCTAACTATCTATTCCCTTCGATTTTCGAGGTCACATTTTCCGTTATAGCACTTCCCAATTTAATTTAATTTCCCTGCTTGCTTGAGAGAGGGACACTGAAATGCGAAGCGTATTGGGATAGCTAAATAAGCCTTCCAAAAGCTAAGCAGAGTACTAATAAATAGGAAAATTTCACTAGAAACAAGGAAATGAGTACTAAACTACTATGTGATATCTGCCGTCCTGTATAGCAGTGAATGTCTCCTCATAGATGAAAAGGAACAGAAATGTGCCTCTGCACAAAATGGAAACAAAAAAGGAAACTAATACTTAATATCATCTTGAATAGTGTCTCGGGTATATAATGAGGAAGTAGAACTTGGAAAATCTGATACTCACGGTATAGATAGAGGCAAAGAGGAACAATGGAAAACAGCGCATAGCATACTTTGTGAGCTTGAGCAAATGAATAGTGGAACAGTGCTTAGTAGAAATAACAGAAACACAATGTTTATTAAGTGCTACAAGGGAAAGGAAATGTTACAAAGCCATTATCGCTTACGACTTGATGGGACACTGCAAGAAGAATAAAATCGCTTGTTTTTTTCCCCCTCTAGCAAACAACAATATATTGTCGCCTCTTAACAATTGATGGTTCGCCCGTCCTTCTCACTTTCCTTTGCTAACTTGTCGATTATTTTCTGTATTTTTTTCTTTTCTGTGGTGTCATAGTATAGTTTTGTTGTTAACTTATGCTCACTAATAATAAATCCCGGTAGGAGTTCTAGTTCTCTAGGACTTACTCACTGTATACAGTAAACAGATCTAGTAACAGGACGCATCACTATCTTATGTCATTTACTATTATTTCTACTAGATCGATTCTGTTATTCCGTATTTTTTTTTTTTTAGTAAATATTCCACACTCGTCGAATACCTTCCTAAATAAATCAAGATTTCCTAAAAGTTCAAATAGTTCTTTTGGATGTTCCTTTATAAGTGTTTTTGTGTAATCTATGGCATATAGGAATTCGGATTTCTGCGTTTGTATTGCTCATTCTCAAGGTATTCTTAAGATTCTTAAAAGTGATATACTGAACGAAATCAAACCGTAAATATTCTTCAAAATTAAACTTTCTTTATTTTTATATTAATGATCTTCAAGGACGCTGTCATGTCGAGCTAAATAAAAGCGATTTTCTGAAGTGATAAATAGTTTGTTTTCTCTTTGCACCACCTATAAATCATTCGGAAATTGATACCGTTCGAGTCGGCAAGGCACCCGTCGTAATTAGCTCATCTGATTGCACAGAAATAAATAAAAAGCAAATTAGGAAATCCTCTCCGGGGAATTTTAATTTACTTTGATAATTTAATTTTCTCTTTGAAAAGAATTATAGTCTCATTTCGAATCGGAAACTAGTCGCAGTATTTAAATGGAAAGGTTTGTATTTTTTTTTTGTTTTGTTCTTTCGATTGGCGATCGTAACTGTTCTTCCCAAAATGTTGTAATTTGCATCGCGAAACTCAGACCAATGTTCTCTTTAGAATGATTAATATGTGATATATTTCGCGAAATATGCCATTAGTATATAAAAAAATAATAATAATAAATTTTATCGACTCGTAAAACCATGATTCTTGTTTAATGTGTTTACTCATATTTGTATCGCTATTTATTAACCCCTGACTTCGAGACCAGTTTGCTCTTAAAAATATGTAGAAACGCCGATCATTGATAACACGTGGGGACTCGAGACTTGAATGCCTCTTATTTAACAATACATTTTATTTAATTCCAGTATTATGATAGTTCCTCACTGCCAGGTTCTGATGCAGCCCCACGGAATCCCAGGTCCGATATTCTTATATCCTTTTTCCCGATGTCTGAGAGACTACCCGACTTATATCTGGGGCACTGGTCTATATAACTATCTATGTCATATATCTTGTTCCAACGTTCACAAAACCAGCTGGCAGCTCTAGAATTCACGTGATTCCAAATTTGGTGACCAGGGATAAAATTCAGGTCGAATCTACGACTCTTTTTCCTTCGTGTTCTGGTGTGATATCTAGTGCAAATTTCTTTCTGGTGTAAAACACGTAAAATGTGGTAGTGAATCAGTTATGAATGTTGCTGGGTCCAGTCAGTTAATTACGAACCTTACGTGATACATAGGCGATCATGTCTCTTTCGCATTCATGACAGACTAGGTAGAAGATATTCCCACACTAGATTCCGTTTCCTTTTTCGATAGACAGGTTGACAACCAAGACTGTAGCACCCATTCAATCCATATCTGGAGTTAGAAGAGATGAGTTGATACACTTTAGAAGTCAAACAAGTGAATATAACACAACTAGCCGCGATTCTAAAACGGCTGTCCAATTTCCTCATTTAGAGAAGCTATCCCTTACACCATATAACACATTTACCCTGCTAAGAATCAGAAATGACTTCATTTTATTAACAGTTTTGTTTAGTTCAGCAGGAATAATTCATCCATTTCAGAGTAGCTAGGATTTTTCAATCCAACAACAGAAAAATGTGTTGCGTCGTTTAACCTATACACTGATCTAGTTGAGCTTGGTAAAAATCAGCCCTAATCCATTAGACTATAATGTTTTTGTATCATAACGATTACCTAAAGTTGGTGGGGGCTCTTCGATATGTCCTTCTCTTTGAAATGAGTCCTACGTTGGATCTAAAGGAACGTCAGCAGCCACTGCATTGTATTATAAGAGGATTCAGAAGATGCAGAGCACTGGATTTACTACATCTCAGCTATTTGTCTTCTGGTGTTTTCGAAGCATGTTGTATTTTCTTTTGACTGCTCTTCTCCCATTGGTTCTTTCTCCTACTCTCGTCTCCCAAATGACTAAAATGTTTTTTATCCTCACAAAGTTGTTTTTGAGCTGATCCTTGAATTGACGACGTGGGGCTCCACGTGATTTATTGGCAGATACGAGCTCAAAGAAGATTTTCTTTTGTCTAGCATTCGGGCATGATGTCCTGCCCATTGACGTTGTTGGCAACTTATAATGGTTTCTAGGCACTCCAACTCTAGGCCCTTTTATTTGATGAAATACTTCAAATTTGCGGATATCTCTTCGGTGGAGTACCCAGGTTTCACAACCATACAGTAGATTGCAACGTTTCGTTAGACTATGATGTTGGTGGTTTGTGCTAGTCCAGGATTCACGAAGACTCTTGGAAATAGCCTCATGTATGCTGCGTGAGCGTCCTTGATTCGATTATCGACGTCTTTTTCATTAGGTGCATTTGATGTAAGTATGCTAACATGGTATTGAAATAGTTCAATATTCTCCAGATCCAGTCCGGTGATAGCGATTTTGTGTTCGTTAAAGTCCCACTTTTGATTGTATGAGGATTTCGGAATTTGGCATGTAAATTTGGTGAGTCTGTAACGGATCTACGATTTGGCGAGTTCTAAAGGTGTTCGAGTTCATGGGCTAAATTGCAGATGTCATCGCGGTATTGGAGCTCTGTGTTTTTTTGATCGAGTCTTGGACCGGAAGCGAGCCATGTTGAAGAGGCTACCATCGGTGGGGCATCAAAAGTCGATTCTACAGTTACCGTCTGGAATTTCCCGAAGAATTGACTCCAGGTCGATGTAGAATAGGGTAGGAGCAAATACACACACTCGTTTCAATCCCCTACAAAAATGATTCTCCAAAGTATTAGGGTTGTTTATAGTGCTATATGCCATTTGTTTTCTTTATTCCACAATTGTTTCAGTCACGTCTTTCCTTATGTGTAAGTTGGATTCCGTCAAGGCGTGGATTATGATATTTGACATCTTGCTATTCATTTGCCTATGCCTATATATATGTATATCTGTGTTTGTGTGTCTGTGTGTGCTTGTATGGGTAAAGAGTTTAGTAGGTAGTATTATATGTCTGTTTCTATCTCATTAACATCTAATATTCGAAATAATTTATCCAATCTTAACGATATTAAAATAATTACAAACACATCTAAAACAAGTATGAATATGATCAGAACCAAATATCCATAAGAATAATACTAACGCAGATATATAAAAAAATAACCTAACATAGATGTTCGTTATATTATATCGGGTAAACTTGCAGAAATGTTAAAAAATGTATCTAGGAACACAAAAAAAAAACCTTATAAATATCAAATGCATTAGTCAGACATAGAAATAGATTCAATTGCAACTCCGATTTAAAGAATGTCACAGTGATTAAAATGCGTAACTTAGAACAAAAATCTTTGAGAATGACGCTATAGAATCGTTTGGATATGTAAATCTGTGCCCCAAGACAACATACCTGACTATAAAAATATGGAAAAAAAGCTTAAATTCATAAACTGCTTTTATTAAATATACAATACATAAATTAATCCGAAACTAAAATGATATAAATATTAATTATATATTTAGAAAGAAAACATTTACATACTTTTTATTATTATTAATTACGTCAATTATCAACCTCCATATTATATCGAAGGTCTACATTTAACCCGATGAATATCAATGAGGGTTCCAATTTTTTTAAATTTTGAAAAACTAACGGCATTTTTGCGCTTATTTATAAATACTTGTTGCAAAATAAAATCCTTATATTTGCCTTCATAAAGTCGATCAAATGACGAAACGTGTGGACTAAGATAAGTTTTCCTTTATTCATATTATCTTTTGACGTATATATATTTTAGTTATATCGAAAACGTTGCATATCCATATACACATACGCATACACGCAGACATATACAGAGTGCGATGGATAAATTTTCGTCTAAATTATCCCAAAAATTAAAATAAAATTAACATCTCATTTTAACAGATACATTTACCAAAATTACACAAAAGTAACTTGAAATAGGGAAGAGTAAATGCATTTAATAAAATCGACATTGTCTTCAACGACGTCCTCCAGACGATTTCGGATTCTTCTGCAAATCCTCCTTGCCATTATCCTTGCTTTCAAACTATTTTTGATGTTGCAAAGAGTCTTGTTGCTTTCTCACTAAACTGCTCCCCACACATAATAATCAAGGGGGACAGTCTGTGGAGGTAGATAGCCAGATGTAACGTGCGATGTGGTCGCAGAAATTGTCTGACCGCCATGACTTTGTTCTCCTACTTGAGTGGCCTTGTGCATAGTCCCGTTGCTAGACGTGAGTTTTTTTAGCAAACACCCCCTTAAACCAGAGCAACACTACCTCCTCAATTCACTTGATGTCGGCCTCCAATAAATTCGAGAGTTCTTTCTTATCAGAACGATCAAAGTGAGTTTTTCGAGCTGCCGTATCTTCGTAATCACCTTTAGACTCTTTCAACCGTTTTAAATCCTCTGTACTGTCCTCAGATTGACAAACAAAAATGTTCGCACTGGTGCTTTTCTCACAAACTGTGACCAACTGACCCTACCACACTGTGCAGGTTGACAAAATCCAAAACAAATAACGCGCATGCGCGAAATTAATAATATAAAATGACGACAATTTGCCAATTGAAAGTTTTTATATATATATATATATATATATATATATATATATATATATATATATATGTGTGTGTGTGTGTGTGCATGATCTAATCTACCAAGAGGTTACTGAGGTTAATATATTTGTCCACGTGTTAGAACTTTTTCACTTTTTTTACATTGTAGGTGTAATGTGAGAAAGATATATTCTTCAATATGGGCTACTCTTTTTGTCGAGCGATGATTAGAAAGTATGATTGTCGTTCAAAAAATTCTAAACATCATCCAGAAAGAAAAGCTATAACTGAACAGTTTTTAATGGCAGCACACTACCAACTCCTACAAAAGTAGAAAAAAAAATCAGATCCCTCTCTTACTTTCTATCCGGTTGAAGCCATACAAAACGTGAGGGGTGTGTGACAAAAATAAAGATGGACAGAGACCCGGGCTGTCATAAAGTATCTACAAAAGAAAGATATGACGCGCAAGGAAATCCATTAAGTAATGATACAGGAATGACGAGGAATTCAAGCAGGGCAGGGGCAAGGACAGCTCTGAAGATAAACGATTTGATCCTATTCACCGTCCTGTACAGTAGATAACTAGGTCCACAGGCATTAGTTCTTTTTCGACATGTACTGTTTTAACTGATATATTTGGGGATGCGCAAGTTTTCTGCAAGATGGGCTCCAGGAATGTCGACAACAGAGTAGATGCTGGAAAAGGTTAACTTTTCCAGTACAACTTTGACTCACTTCCTGGCTGACCCTGAAAATTGCCACATCAGCTTAGTAACTCAAGATGAAACCTAGGTTCACCTCTTCCCAGCTGAATCTAGGATTCAAAGAAATCTGTGAAAACACTGGTTCTTCACCCCGAAGAAGTTCAAACAGGCTTCTATTTGAATTTCTATTCTTGCGGATTTTGAATGCGTAATCATGATAGAATACCTGGAGAAGGAAAACGCTATTAATGAACGGCTATGTGCATCAGAATTAAGACAACTTAAGAAAGCAATCAAGTTGAAACGCAGAGGGAAGCGCAGAGGTAGGCGTGCTCTTGCTTCAGGATAACGCGCCCCGCCCATTCACACTGGACAGGTTTCAGAAGCTAAATCATCCAAATGTGGCTTTGAATTGCTACCCATCTTTCTTTCCCAACAGTTTGCTCTATCTGAATGCTTCCAGTTTTCTAAACTCAAATCCCATCTGCGTGTTCGCCATTTTGGAAACAGTGACGTGATCATATGTGCTGTGGAGGAATTGTTGATGGACCAGGATGCTACCTTCTTCCGTGATAGGATTGCAACGCTTATGTAACTTTGCACTAAGTGCAATCATGTCAAGGGAGACTATATTGAAAAATAGTGTAAAACTGTCTTGTTTCTCCAAATTATAGATGAGGCTTAGATCTTTTTTCAACGACACTCATAATGGTAACGGCAACAAAAAGAATATCTGTTGCTCTATTGGGTCCTTTCGGCATTCATTGACCGAAAAGTAAGCGTGATTCTCATTTATAAGTTATTTCTCTTGAAAATCTTACTCCAGGAAAATAAGCTTTTCAAATTCGAACATGAATCGGGCTAGCGAAAGAAGCATACCAGACACTAAGCAAAGTGGCTGAGAACCAGGAAATAAGTCTTTAGAAGAAGAAAAGGCAAAGATTGCCCGATTGCTATGTGCTGTCCGAATTTTTATATGACAGTGAATGCTGGAAAATGACTACACAGTTGAGGAGAGAACTAGAGAAAAAAGTATTGTGGTTCTACAGATTTGCACATGGAAAAGATGAATAATCAACTAGGATGTGTTATGTGAGATGGCAAGTAAAATAACATTTATGCTCAAATTCAGTTAGAGGAAGGAGTGCATAGAAAATTGAATCCTCACAGGGCCTACTGATAGCAAGAGAAATAGGGGAAGACAGCGCGTCCCTTCCCCTGACGAGGGTGTGAAAATGGATGGCGGAACGGAGGGCGAAAGAATTGGTAAATAGAAAAACCATTAAGATCAGAATGGATACGAAGTGTTGGCGAGACCTGATCGCCTATGTCCAAAAAAGACGTGGTTTATAGTATCGATGAGATTTTTCTTACTAACATTTTGTTTAAGATAGTGTAAAATGCCAGTATGTTGATTATATCCTCATTTTTCTTTGCTAGTTTCATGTTCTCCCAATTGTAGTTGTCACTGCTGCTGGGGGTCAGAAGACGACATGTTTTTTCGTAAAATTTCTTTGTGATTCTATGACGCCAGTTCATATGATCTGATGAATTGTGCCCTTCATTAACACCCAGAGGAATCATTCGGTGAAAGATGATTTTTAACAATTGATCTGAGAAAAGGGTTGCGCATAGCTGATAGTCTCCCTATTTCTAAATGTATTGGGAGCCGGTACTACTGACACTGTGTGTGTCTAATCATCTATTTCATGATTTTCACCATGTGGAAGACTTACATTTGTATATAAGGATGTGTGCATTATAATTGTTTACTAATTTAACCAATTCAAATGAAATATACTTTATCGCTATATTTGCATTGTATTCAATCAAATTAGGATAAAATTATCTACATCCTTTTCGGGACAATTAGATTAAACTGTGAGGGGGAAAACCGCTAGATAGGTTTCATTTTACGGTATCTTAATCCTTGTTAGAAGTAAGAATCAACAAGGTTTCTTCTGTCTGATTTTCTGGGATAATGAATTATCATTTACAAAGGGCTCTGTTCTGAATTCATTATAGTTATCCCATATACCAGATGACGCCCGGGGGGTGGGGATCGCACAACAGGTGAAACTTTGTAATGACAACAATGATGAGAACAATAGTCTGAATGCAAACAGTGTTAATAAGGTTTCTTTTCATTTTGCGCTCATAATCCGTTGTTTTTCATATTTTTCTTTTCTTTTCTTTTTTGTTTTAATTTTCATACGAAGAGATATTTCATAATGACAGAATTATCTGATTGAAGTTCCATTACCGAATTGATGAATTAAGAGATATTTTCATTTCAAGACACGTTTTCCGTGATATTTCCGGATATATTTTTTTTGTTTTTGTTTATTTTGTTTCCACTCATTGTTTTCAAGTGTCCGCATTTAGTAAGATTTTATCTCGTCACCGGATCTGACAAAAAATGGCTCGTTTGTTTCAACGTTACGTTATCAATGCTTCATATTCAAACCAAATCAAAATCATCACTTTTTCCTTTGCGTTTAGCAATCACGAATCATTTACTGAAACCTGATTTTCTTTTTCCGAGAAATTAATTTCTATTTTATACGAGGTCTGATCAAAAAGCAACGCGATTGTTACTATGAAAATAAAACTATAACATATATTAATTCGGCATTTAAGCTCCTTCTGATTAGTCCCCTTCTGAAGTCACACTCTTTATCCAGCGACGTTTCCATTAATGGAAGCAATCCTAGAAATCCTTTTTTTAGGACAGCTAGCAGTTGTCTCGTCACATTCTCTATAATATCCTCGACATCTTGAAATCTTGTTCCATTCTCGTGGGATTGTGTTTTGAAGTGAAAATGTCTCAAGCAGCGAATTCTAGGAAATATTGTCGGACCTGGGGAATGTTTTCATTGACCAAAATCTGCTGCACAAGCCATGGTCACTGATGGAACTTTTTTGGTTTGGTGAGACGACCACACTCTACACATTTCCTTTCAGACACTGCTATAAACAAAGAACATGAACGCGAAAATTATAACTTAGTAACAAGGTCAATCTGTGTCAAACGGGGTCAATCTGCGTATTACCTTAGAAACACTCCCGATACTTTTTGATCCGACCTTGTATAGACTAGTGAAGATAATTTTCCGGAGATAGGACCATATAATGTTGACACACGAATTCTCATACCGTCACTGAAGGTAAACAAATTCGAGCTTGGTCAGCATATAGATGGGTGACCACTTGGGAATACAAGCTGATGTAAGCTTCTAGTAGTCGGAGAGCTGAGTTCTAATTCAATTCGGATTCTTTATATTTACTTACGGATAAATATCCTTGGGAATGGTATGTATCCGCCTCTTTTCCCCCCTGCTATGGGATAATTAAAAAGGCTTGTGTTGGTAAGTCATTATTATGTCAAAATATTCCGTAAAAGTTTTAAAAGCTGGTAGACATAAATTTATCAATCAACAATCAAGATAAGTCATACAATTGAATTGATTTAATTTTATTTAGGATGAGCTGTATTTTTTAGTTCCAAAACGAGTATACGCCGTGCCTTATGAATGGAGTCGAATTCTCTTCCTTTCTTCCATGTTCGCACAATAAGGTGAAAGTACCAGTCTTTTACTTTCTCCCAAAATCTGCTACACTGAAAACTATATCCGTAACCATTTCAAATCACTGGTCATTCGTTATCTATCCTCCTAATCCACGTAATCTTCCTTTCCCGACTCTTCGTTTTTCGTACATGTCAGACACTTCATTTGTCATAAGTTTAAGAATAGCATTCTACACTGAGTGGCTCTCGGTCCTAGTATTGGGTGAGATTCTCTGTAAAAGTCTCAATGGAGAGGCTTATTCTTTGCCTGTAAAATATTATTATTGACAAATTTTGGAATCCTCACCCCACATTGATTTCATTTTTCTACATCAGTAGTTCTCAACAGGGGTCCATATGGAACTGAGGGTCCGCATAACATTAAATTAAGGATCCACGGTAATATTTTAGTGTTCCAATTTTACTTCGGAACGGTTGTGAAAATTGAGTATTGGAATTTTGCAATAATCTACGCCATATTAAAATACTAAAAATCGAAAAAACAACAACTCTAAAACTAACAAGAAACGAAATCAAGAAAGTCAGCGTCTTTTTCTTTACCAAGTCTTTTAATGGAAATTATATATGAAGGAAAATTATAGAAATATTATAAATTATTATATAAATTAATTTAATATATTGATAATGAATAAGGTATCATTTACCACTTCAAATATTGTGTTGATCAACTGCATATAATTCCAGATAAGATTTTATTTAAACTATTTACATTATTCGGACTATTGTCCTCATCATATTTATAAATATGGCGACAAAGATGAGGAAAATAGTCCGAATAATGTAAATAGTGTACAGGGTGCCTCATTCCAGAAATATAGACAGATAGAATCATCGACCAGCAAGTCCTTAGATACGATATCTGAGGAACCATCGACATTGACCTCGCAAAATTGGAGTATATCTTCTTGTCAGGTGAATCATATCATATATTTCATTGGGACGGTCGCGTTCATTTAGTGATGGAGATTGCCTGAGTGTATGTATGCAGAGAGTTTTGAAGGCGGGTTTTGATTCATTGTTTTTTACGACTTATCAACCGTTTGTGGATTATCAGATGCCGAAATATATCTTGGATTGTAGAAACAATAATATTTGTATGTGAATATTTCATTAACATTTCAGAAGTAACAATAGTTTTTTTTTCCAGGTACCTGGCCTCCTATTAGACCTGGAGAAGTGATGGATGCATGCCTTTTTCAAGTGTATTTCGCGTAAAGAAAAATAACAAACGGGAATTCGAAATGGGCTCTTGTTTTCTCCTTCCAAACCACTATCCATTGCATCTCCAGCACATAACGGTTTTACTTTTGAACGAGACATCGTGTATATAAGAGCATCTTTACTTCTTAATATGCAAAAATAGTTAAAACTAAATAAATTATATTGCCATTATTTTCCTTTGAACAAGACTGTGAATCTGAATTTGAATAATGTTAATCTTATTTATCCATTAATACATGAGCAGATCGACACAACCCAATTTGCAACTAAAATGTTTGAATGTATTGCTTTCCTTTATGTCTTTTGTTTCGTATACCGTGTGTAACAGCAAAATTGTCCAATTTTAGATTAAGCTTTGAGCCGTTTTATCTTCAAATGATTAAAGATATCTCACTAAAAAAATCTCCGAGTGTTTTATAGCACTATTGGACTCTATTTTGAACAATAAAAAGCCCTAAGCTGATGATTCCATTTGCTGTTATGACCTCCTGATCTAGTTAACCTCTCTACTTCTCTTTTTTAAAACTTATTCACCAATCTCTTCATGATTCTTGAATGGACTTTGAAGATGAAAGACCGAGTATGAATGATGGTGCCATTACTGAAGACCTGAATGATATTCTTCTTTCACCATTTCTCAGTTGAGAAGAGAGTGGGAGTGACACAGAACGATTTTAATCTGTTCCCTTTCTAACTCAAAGGCTTTTTTCAGTGATGCTTACGACAAATGGTATCAAGATGGCTGAACGTCTTATCCGAAACCCTGGAAAAAATAAACTCAATTTAATGATTTTTTTTTTGATTTTTTTTTTTTACATATTAAAAACTTTGTGGGGTGATCAATTATCGCATGCTGTTACATGATTTGGACAATTTGCCTGTTACACCCGGTATATGAGCTGTATTTCTATGACAATACATCGATTACTCAGAGAGAAATAAAACTCGCTCGGTTGCAGATTTTTTTACCAAAACTTGAAGGGCTACATTTCTACAGTGAAATCAGAAGCATACTGTGGAATTAAACAAAAACACTATCAGCCAAACGGTGGGGATTTTATTGCAGGTTTTTTAATTCGTTATCTTATTACAAAATTAATATTTATACAAAGTTTTTAAATTTTATTAAAATAAGTATTTGCATCTATTCATGACTAAAGTTTTCGAGTGTGCGATTTGCGGGTGGTGGAATGGATAGGTTCAAACGGGTAGTATATGACACAAACCATATGATTTCAGAAGCTCACAACTTCTGTTGATATGCAAAGTCCACTTTTGGAGATGGTTCGAGATTTACACACTGTGATTGAAAATAGACGTTTATGAAGTCCTGAGTTAAATAAGCAGTAATAAAGAGTGTCCTGTAAAAAACGGCAAATTTATTATCACTGCTTTTTGTTTTCCGAAATAATTGACCTTGAATTAACTTGAATGAATTTCTTGGATATTCATGATCTGGGCGTCCTGTAGAACGTGTCTGAGATTCAGTCATGTGTTTTTATTAGTAATATAGGACAAAAATGTTTCAGCTTTATAATGAAAATAAATCGTTCTGTTATTTTATGTTAATAACATAAAAAACAAGAGATATGGATCTCTACTTTGAATCTTATACATTCTTAAAAATATAATTGATCAGATAGACTCAACGAATTATAGAAACAAAATTATAGCGACAGCCACCAACTTCCATAATAATGCAATTATATTGTTTTATACCGTACATATGAACACTAAAGGATATTTCCCAATCCTGATAAATACGTTGGACACTATTGTAAGCGGAGGTAATATGCTGTTTAAGTAGTCCACCACGAGCAGTGGTTTACCTACTTCACGCCGCTGGCGAGTATTGTATTTTGTTGATGTTATAAAAATTACCATTTCATTTCCAACCTCCGTTTTGGTTATTCCTCATTCAGTAACCCTTCCTAGGTTACAACATATATTTAATCTCGCTGTATGTAGAATAAAAATGAATAGATTTACAAAATCATTCGTGATGAAGAAGCCATTAATTTTTTTTTATCTAATTTCAAGAGGAATAGCTATCAAATCTTTCTCTCCTCCCACTCACACAATCTATTCGATTAGTAAGCTTTATTCTACTACAGTATATATTAGAATCCCATCTCGAATCAATTTCCTCGCATTCATAAGATTCTGCTTAAACATATTCTGTATCAACAAGCATGTGAATTCGTCCCCACCCGCCAGTTCCATGTCGGAAATTAGGATATCGTGTAGGATTCAATACAAGTTTTATCTGTTCCTCTTTGATTGGCCGTCAGAGTTGTGGTGTTTACAGACATCGGTTCCGTCCACTTCCCAAAATATAACATTTCAATTGCTGCTTTTCAATAGGGGATTGTAGAGAGAGACTATCTCTAAGCAGGAGCTTCACAATAGATTTAAAAACACAATGCCCCTCAAACGATGTTAGAATATTTCAGGAATGACTTGATATGCGGATGCTATAAGAATATAAATTTAAAATAGAGAATATTTATTGCAAGAGCGATGTTGAAATGCTTTGCTTTGATTTTTTCAACAGGTAGGCAG
>CAHIKZ030001258.1:1907500-1925000 GCA_903632075.3 Acanthosepion pharaonis
TATATATATATATATATATATATATTTAACTTATGAAAAACTTGGTAATCCGTATCGGTAATTCCATGGAGGATGAAATCCTGAGAGCTCAATGTAAATCCATAGTGTTTAAAGAAAAACAGACCAGTTTAAGGTTCCATTATCATGATATATTTCACCAGAGCCCGTTTTAAAGGACGCCGGATTATCAGATAACACTTACAAAAATGAAACGAAAAATGAAATGAAAATTGATGGGTAGTGTACGTTTTTTTAATTTAACAAAGAGTGTAATAGGAGTAGTTAGAGAGACATGGTAGAGTTTAGAGAGGCTATATATATATATATATGTGTGTGTGTGTGTGTTTTCTGACGATTTCATGGATGTGAAACCCAGGCTTACAATCTCACATCAATACCAAGTATTATATATATATATATATATATATATATATATATATATATATATATTAGAGTCTTAAATATGCCTAGTTTTTATGAGTGTTTGTAAATATTAATCAATTTCCGCTTTTATTATTATTAATTTATATGTTAGTATTTAATTTCTTTTAGATTATATACTTTGCACATGATTGAAACCATTGTATTCGTTGAAACCTTTCTCCATCTCTCTCCAGAAGTAGTCATAACTTACCCCTCGTATAGTTTTCTTTTAAGATGGCTAGCTAATCCTATTTGCGGACGCCTGATCAGTCACATTCATGTCTGTTAAACACACACACAGATCCAAAATGTGGTTTACAAGGCAACATTGATCTTCCGAATTTTAAATGTAATATCAAGAGTTAATTTCCCTCTTCTTAATTCTTGTACTTTTATAAATCCTCTCTCCATAACAGTATTTTCCTGATAATCTAGCACTCAGTAACCCATTGATTCTTAGTGGCGTTATTGCCTTATTTGGCGTGATATTAAGAAAATAAATAAATTATGCTGAGCGGATCTTAATTTACTTTCTGTAGGTGAATGCATAATCTTATTTTTTGTCGGCTAATGATCTGGACTGATCGACATTTCAGATTAAAGCTAACAAGCTTTTACCAAGATAGGGATAAAATTTTATGACATACTAATTTAATTTAATTTTGGTTCCTGAATTGTCAGACCAATAGAATCTGTTCGATTTTACCATGAAATGAATGTCTTAATTATATTTCAATTTTTCAAAAGTTTTCTTCGAATTTCGATTTAACATTGCAATATCATTTTGTCTCGATTTAACTGTATACACGCAAATACATACAGTGACTCATGATGAAAAAACGTAGCAGTCTTTACATTTTTTAAAATATTTTTTCTACGTATTTGTGCATTTGACATTGAACATCCTGCACTTCAACTTATACAATGCACTTAAAATGTCGACATATATATTTGTTTCCGACGCCTCGAAAAGTCACTTGATGTAAGACCATGCTTGAGCAAACGCCCTCTTTATGAAAAAAGGTGATAAATAAATACATACATATATATATATATATATATATATATATATATATATATATATATAATATTTATTTATTTAAAAATATGATTCATATGATGGAATCATATTTTAAATAAATAATTATATTTATGCTCTACTTTTGTATCGAGCACTATTTTTTAAAATAATAACTAAAATACTAAGGAACTTTCGATTATTGACCTAACCAGTTCTTTCCTATTTTATATATATTTTCACACACACACACACACACACACACACACACACACACACACACACACACACACACACACACACACACATATATATATATATATATATATATATATATATATATATATACTGTGGGGGAAAACAAATATTCATACACATACACATTTTAAGTTTATTGTATTTCCAACTGATTAATAAATATAATATTCATAAAATGACCTGTACACAGATGCATAATAACTAAATATGCATAGAAAACAAAAAAATATTGTTTTAATATAAATAAATCCAATTTATACATTCTAATTTGTGAAAGATTTTAAATCTTTTATATTGCTTTAATACTCTAGATTATTTAAGTGGAATATTCAAAAATGTTCCACTAATATTATCAGCAGTTTTTTGTAACCTATGAAATAAAAACAGGACATTGCGTAATTGATATTTGTACAAGGTTATCATCATGGCAAGAGGTAAAGAATTGACAAATTCGTAAAAAGAACTGATTGTTAAGCTCTGGATAGAAGGTAAAAGTTACAGGGAAATGTCAGACCATCTGAATATTCCCTTTACTAACAGTAAAAGTTTCAGGAGAATCTTAGTCAACCTGAATATTCCATTTGCTAACATTATTTTATTCACGGCAAGGTTTAAAAAAAACTCAAAACTGTTGAAAACCAAAGAAGAACAGGTGCTCAACGAATGATTTTTCAAGATCTTCGAAAGAATTAACGCGTCAAATTAAACAAAAATCCAATGGTTACTACTCAAGAGTTGCAGGAGGATTTGCTTCCGTCACTAAACATCCAATATGCAATGTAATTCATCTCGAATCGGAAATCTCCACTGCTATCAAAAAGACATAGAGATGCCAGGTTTAAATCCTTTAGTGAACGTAAGAAAAATCGTAACGTGGTAAAGAACATGCAAAACCAAAATTGAATTGTTTGGACGTAATTCATGTCTGGAGGAAAGATGGCGATGCCTTTATTCAAAAGAAAACAGTTCCAACAGTGAAGTTTAGTGGAGCAGCTTCATGGTTTGTTGATATTAACTGTAATAGGTACTGGCAACATATCAGTAACAGATGGTAGAATGAATGTCACAGGATCTCAAAATATTTTGTAAGCAAATTTATTTATTCTTTTTTTTTTTTGTTGAAAAACTTGAAGTTCATCCTGATTGGATCTTCCAACAAAATGATGATCCTAATCACACTGGAAAATTATTAAAGAAATAGATTTCTGGAAATAATGTAACTGTCCTGAAATGGCTAAGTCAGTCCCCAGATGTAAATCCAATATAGAATCTGTGGCGTTATTTGAAAATTTAAATCCAATCGAGAGCTCCAACAAACACCACGAATCTGAAAACCATATGCGAAGGAGAATGGAACAAAATACCAATTCAAATTTGCAAATCATTAACTGAGAACTACAAGAGCTTGGTTGCTGTAGAAATAATTAACGGCTATTCTACTAAGACTTAAATCCAGATTATGTAATATTTTTTTTATATTGTACGAATATTTTTTCACTCATTAATGTGGATAAATGGCATTTATTTCTTAAAATCATTTTTTCTGTTTTCGTACATATTTAAATATTATGCAACCTTGTACAGTTAATTATATGACAGGTATGTTTATTGATTAGTTGGAAATACAATAAATTAAAAATTTGTACGTGTACGAATATTTGTTTCCCCCACTAATACATACATACGCATACATACGTACGTACATACATACATACATACATATACATACATACATACATACATACATATATATATATATAAGAACAGTAAGATTTAGCATCCGATGTTCTTAGTAATTATTTTTATTTAAAAAAGCAAACAGTACCCGATACAAACTGTAGAGCATAATATAATTATTTTTCATTTAAAAAATATGGTTCCATCGCTACACAGGAATTAATATGTTTCAAAGTAGTACCCTAAATTTTAAATTTGATTATAAAATTAAATTTAAAGTTCAAAGCTCCGTTCTATTTTCAAGCGATTATTTTATAATTAAAAGTAAAATTTTAGTTTCTGTTTTTGAAACATGGTAATTCCTGTATAGCGATGGTATCATATTTTTTAAAATAGAAAAGAAGTATTTATATATATATATATATATATATATATATATATATATATATATATATATATATATATAAATTTAATGAAAAACAGACCACTTTAATTTGTTGGAATTGTTACCTGATGATCCGGAGTCCTTTAAAATGATTTTGGTTAAATAAATTATTGTAATGGTACCTTAAAGTGGTCTGTTTTTCATTAAATATTAGCTCTGTATTCACATTTAGCTCTCAGGATTTCATCCTCCATGGAATTACCCATTTGGTTTACCAAGTTCTTCTTAAATAATATATAATATATATATATATATATATATATATATATATATATATATATATATATATATATATATTTGTGTGTGTGATAAAAATATAATATTGAGCTAACCTATTCTATGGGTAACAGTGTTCAGTATTTGAGATAGAAAGTAAATATAAATGTGTAGACTGGGGTCAACATGAATTGTTGACAGCCTGTTTCATGCTTCAATTCATTCATAGATACTCAGAAGTTGAAGAGTGAATTTTGCATAAAACTCCGTGTCGTGGTATCTGTGAGGGAAATATGCATATTTATTAATATATGTGTGTGTACGTATGTTTATACATGTATGTGTGTGTATACATGTATGTGTGTGTGTGTGTGTGTGAAAATTGTGTGTGTGTGTGTAATAGCGATTACTCTATAAATTGTTGTCTTCACAGCTATGATTCTCTAGCCAGGTTTCTATAGCCGGCTTCATGCAGTACTGGCGTCTATCATTCTTTCCAGTCGAATTTAATACATATGAGGACGCTTAGTGGAAATTTTCCAAGTGTTTTGAAAGCGACCATAAAGATGAACTCTCCGACTCAGTGAGAAGGGTAGGGCTTGTATTTTTCAGAAATCTTTGGCAAGTGAAAATTCCGTACTTGTGGTAGAAACCGATAAACATAAAACCAGTTTCCAAAATGATAATTAAGTGGGGACAAGAATGATGGCCGAGCTAACATTATCTCGTGTCGATGGCGGGCCCTGGCGCTTTTACGGCTTTAGTGGAACGGCCGAATTTGGCGAACGTACTCCTCGGCTGCGCCGGATGCCAAATGGTTGGCTTTGTGACTCGTTTATTTGAAGCTTGCAGAATTTTACGACATGCCCGGCCATTCTTTTACAAGAACTCCAATGTGGTGGTAAACGAAAAGACGTGGCGAATAATAATAATAATAATAATAATAATAATAATAATATTTAGCCGAACTTTCAATAAAGTCACATCAATATTTGACACTTTCTTATTATTACTATTATTATTATTAATATTGTTCTACTTGTCTCCATTAATTACTGTCTTATTAATGTTCTCACCTTTGCTGTTATTATCACATGGTTTGGATCCTTGTATTCTCCAGCGTTCGTCTCTCTACTCTAGATGAGTTTCGAATTTAAACCTTATTAAATCTACGGGAGTAGATTGATCTCACTGTCTATGATTATCTTGAATTTTTCTTATTTTTACGGTGGAGTATTGGATAGAGGCTCAGATTGAGGAAACAGAGAGCCGGGTTCGAATTTCAGTCGAATAAATTACATTCACTTACAAGCTAATACCTATTGGAAATGTATGAATCCTCTTCTTCTCCCCCAACTATGGGTAAATAGCATGAGGAGACGGGTTCTATAGCCTTGTATGGTAGCTGGTCTATCGCTGAATAAAATGGCAACCCACTGCGGGAAAAAAGTCTGAATCGTTGGTCATGTATCGAAAGATACATTATATCCTAAGCCTGTATCACGTATGGCACATAACTAACTGACCAATTTATTGCAAACCTGATACAATTCAATCTGATTCTGTAGTAATCGGATCAGAGATCAAACTAGTTTTCCTACATATAAACTGTCCCTTATTGTAACCATCTACCTCGAGCGGTGTCTAAGATAGGTACAGTGTAAACATCCTTATAAAAAAAGAAAGAAATTAAATCTATTCATCAATCTTCGCTTCTCTCTTGTTCAGCACATTCATTAGTAAGAGGTTAAGCGTATTTGCCCTCAGACATATTGCGGTTGTCGACTTCTAACCAATGGAAATCAATTTCGAAAAGTTGTCGCTCAGTGTTCCAGGTTTCTAGAGCTTGTTCAATATCCCCGTAACTAAGTTTAACATAGACTCTTTTCTTTTTTTTACAATGACGTCCACTCTCTACAAGACCCAGAGTCCACTCAAGGTGGAGGGTTAACGTAAGGGTCAGTTTCTATTAATAGTAGGGGAAGACTACTGTTAACCCTTGGTTTGAACAGGTAAAGACTGTAGTAGTCGGGGAAACATACCCTTGCGATTCGGTTCCAGAGAGCACTAGTTCACGGGAAGAATCTGTTCACGAGTAACTTATTCTCCCCAGTGGAATACAGAGTGAATATGGGCGGTTTCCTACAATATAGGTGGCCTTGCGGGACCTTGTCGTGAAGGTTCTAACTAGTGGGACCATGGAATATATTTCTTCTAAGCACTTTCTAGGGCATTATCGATACAGCAATGAGGGGCTTACCACATACCAATTGTGAGAAGAAGGTTGGTGAATGGAAAACAATTTGTCTCCCAGTTCTCGACTGCCTTAACCGGGTATTGAACTCACACTCTTTGAGTCCTGTCACTGGATCTAACTAACGCCTTTATCCACTGTGGCATGTGTTATTGAGGACGCATGGTACAGTGGATAACTTGGAGAGGGGAATTAATAGGAGATAACTGATAACTGACATCCATTAAACATGGCACGTGGGACTAGAACAGTCTACCCCTGTGAGCGAAATAAAGGGTTCAGTTCAACATTAGAACCACCTGAAGAAGGCCGGAGCGTACAGCGGCTGAAACGTTGTAATAAATATGGCGACAAAGATGAGGAAAATAGTCCGAATAATGTAAATAGTGTATCTAAAAGCTAATTCAGTAATTTGAATATGCTTTTGGTGAAAAGGGAGCTTATAAAGACGGCCGCGTTTTCTACAATATGGTTTGTATTTCTGTGTGCTTCAGACTCTTGAAATCTCAAACCATCTCGGATGAAAATCATCATTTCGTTTTCTGAGATGAGTTGCTCTCGACGTATCTTGGGATTATATTAGACCGATAACAGAACTAACAACTCATTGAGGCAAGAGATTATTCAGTAGAAACTGTCTCTCTATCCGAGAGCAAAAACAGCTTTGTTCAGCCACAAGGCGAGACGAGAAGGAAATTTGACGTTGCTTCTAATTGGGAAGATCACCGGGAAAAGAGCACCGGGTCGACAGTGTAGAAAAGGGTCAGCCTACATGAAAACATGAATTGCATCGAGCATGAGAAGCTGAATCATGGTAACAAGAGACAGATCATAATTTTCGAACATGGTCCCCAAATACAGTTTGCAGAAGCAACGTGATGACGATGACACTGCTGCTGCTAATGATGACCATTATTATCCGCCTGATGTTACCACCACTGCTTTGCTGTAGAAACTGACCGCCTCTGCCCTTTGAAATAGTATTATGAAGCTCTTTCTTTTCGTACTTTAGGAATGTCTAACATGTGGCATTTATATCGAAGCTCAGCCTATTGAGTAAACCGTCGTAGCTAAGCATACTAAGTCCGTCAAACGTTTGATTTCGTAAAGGAAACTGCACTGAAGACAGTCGAAACGTTGTGATAAAAACAAAGAAGTTGGAGGCATATGTCCGACTATGATAGTGTAAATAATGAATCCCTTTATACGATAAATTCAGATACATTTTGTTGCTTCAGATTTATTACAGACATTCGTGAGTTCTTCCGCACACCATCGAAATGATATCCATCCTAAAATTTTATTAAGATATATAATGAACGGAAATGTGCAAGAAAATAAAATTAAGTAAGAAAAACGAATAACTTTAATATTTTAATGCCATATATCTTCAAGATTATCTGATTCGTATTAGGGCATCACTATGAGTTTGTGAAAAAGATAATGAAGTGATTTCACGTTCTTTTCTATACGGTTTACTATATATTTTCTAAAATACTGGTTGCCACCCAATGCTTCAGAGCCCAGTTTGATCTTCTATATAAACCGCAGAAGTTGATATTGATTCATTTCACTAGGCACGGTATAGATTCATATCTTTCCCAATGGTATTTATGAAAAAATAAACGCAACTGCCTCGGCAGGAATTTTAATTCGGCTGTCTCATTCCGATTTTCTTGGCGAAGTTTTGATCTTTACTATTCAAACATCTCCCAAACTGAATTGGATAAAATTAAAATGAAAAGCATAGAATGGATAACATTTAATACATTCGTGTGAGTAAAAGAAATTAAGACAAAGAAATTTGAACATGGCTTTCCCCATTAATATCAGGTCATCCCATAAGTTCTGTCCTAATTTTGAATAAGGAAAACAAGTAACCAAATGTTACATTTAATTACAGATTCAATCAACAATGTATTTTCCTTGATTATCTATGACTTCCTTCCATCTATTAACAAGCTTACTAATTCCATTACTGCAAAATTCTTTTGGCTTTGATTCGAAGAACTCACAAATGTCAGTTTTAACCTCTTCCTGTGTTACAAAAGCTGTTTCTTCCAAATCATTCTGTAAGCTACGAAACAAATGGTAGTCTGAAGGCGCAAGATCGGGGGAATAAGGTTGATGTGGAATTTTCTCCCAACCAAGTTCTTCGATCTTTTGTGACGTGATTCTTTCTGATGTGGGGTCGCGCATTGTCCAGGTGAAATATCACCTCTTTTCGATTCACTAGAGCAGGTCTTTTTTTCCTCAAAGCTTGGTTCAAACGCTCTAATTGCTGACAATATATTTTAGCATTAATTGTTGCATTAGGTGCTAAGTGTTCAAAGTGGATTATTCCTTGGCGATCCCACCAGATTGAAATAAGAACCTTTTGCACATGAATTCCCTTCTCGGCTGTGGCTGGGGTCCTTCCCCTTTACCAAGCCACTGTCTATGACGCTTAACATTTCGATAAAAGATCCATTTCTCGTCACCAGTCACAACTCTATCCAAAAAAGGTGAAGCAATTTGGCGAGAATGGAGAGAAGAGCAGATGTCAACTCGGGATTTGACAATTCATGAGGCACTCATTTTCTAAGTTTAGGAACTTTTCCAACTTATTGCAGATGACGATGAACAGTTGTATGGTTTGAACTGAGAACCACTGCCAATTCCTCAACTGATAAAGCAGGATTTTCTTCAAGGGCTGCTTCAAGAAGCTTTTCATCAAACTCAACTGGACGTCCGGTTCGATCTTCATCTTCAAGGGTGAAATCTCTGCAAGTTCTTTCATTCACACATTCCTCTCCATAAACTGAGTGAATGTTTCTAGCCGCTTCGGCTGCCGAGTTTCCTTTCTTGAACTCATAAAGCATTATGTGCCTCAAATGATTCTTGTGTTCTTCCATGTTAGCAGGGTTTTAATCAAACAAAATTTAATTTTATTGTTCTCTGAAATAAAAGTTGATTAATTTAAATGCATCTAAACATAAAAATAATGTTCAGCTCCATTAGACATTATAAAATACTCTTTAAATTTCATTCATTTTAAAAAAAGGTAAAATTCGGACAGATCTTATGGGATGACCTGATATTTAAAAGAACTATGCCAAATAATTTCATTTCAAGTTTGATATTTGCTTTTGCCATTAACATTACGTTCTTGAGAAATTATTTCGTATTTTCGCCTATATTTGCACTCTGTTGTTACTTTTTAAAAAAATATAGACGAAAAGGAAAATCCAGAATAGATACCCATAAACTAAACGTGCTCTCACTGAAAATTCTCAGAGTAAATCAAACTCGATGAAGCTATTACAGTTCCATAACATATTTACTTTTAATTTATTCATCTATTTTAACATTGTTAGCTTGACACAAAGATCCAAGAGCCACTTATAGTAGACTGATACTTAATGATATTGTTTGAACGCAAGCGGAGTTAGCAAGAAGTCCAGATCCTGGGAAATAGATAAGGTATAACCGTTGATTAAAACTGGTTATGATTGTTGAGAACGTGGACGCATCCTCTCAGAAGTCACAAAGTATCGGTCATTGCGATGAGGCTAAAGTGACTGGTAAAATGGTTGGTACCGAGTAATTTTCCAGAACGTATCTAGCTTCTCATGACATTCTCTAACTTTATAAGACGCAGGTTATACTAAAATGGAATGAAGCTATATCTACGTGGCTGCTAAACAATCCACACGTAACAGTGTGCAGAAACATATACGCAGCCTTGTGGATTATGAATTATTTTCATCTATTGGTTACAGAAGAAACGCTGTTAGCCAATCGCAGTCTTTAGATATTTTTAAATGAAGTAGATTCTGACGGGATACAGTCTTCTTTCTCCAGATCAGACATCCACAGTTCTGATCCGACATACCACGTATACAGCGCCGAATGATCTTCCTAATTCTAATTTCTAATCGGATAGCTTTTTAAAGAACTGATGCTTTGTGAAAAAAAAATATCCCATGTAGAATGGTAAGCTTTTCACGACTTTTCACGACTTTTCACTAAATGCATTAATCCTCTATCTTGAGTGACTCGAATCTTGTATTGGTGAAAAAGGGTAAAAAAAATAGTTGATCTTCCATAAGTGAAAAACATTGAACAAAACTCTTCTACAAGAAATATTCCGATTTTATATATTCTTGTTAAATAGCTGTCCATATTTTTCGAGCATCACATGTTTTCCCTAAATTTAACAATAGCATTGTAAAGTTAAAACCGTCTCGATAATAAATGCGATTGTCAGTGTGTCACTGTAACACACTTTTTTAACTTTACACCTAGAGGCCGTAACCCAATATATCATACAATTTTGGAATCAGGCCGACACCGTAAGTAAGTTAAAAAAAATTCTTAAATTTTGGATTCTAAAGTTTTCATTACTTCGATTTTTTACGTGATTTTTTTTGCAACGAATTTTTTGTACGATAACAAATTTTATAACTTGGAAATAAATTTGTGAATAATCGAAATGCATTGCAAAATCCAGCAAAAGTCACGCATGAAATAAAAATAATTATTTGTACGGAAAATGATGACCTGCTTACGTCAAATTCTCTGTAAATTATGTGGCGGCAGAAGAATTATCGCTGAACTTTTAAAAGGTAAGCTCACATATTAATGCAATCCTTAACTGTACCGATCAATTTTGAGTTCTTCTGTAGTTTATTGTTACCTATTTGATCTACTCCTCCCTACTTATTTTGATAAAAGCACATGGAAGAGACCTTCACAGGAGTTAGCGTAAATGCCGCACGATATGGCGTCTTTTACGGTAGTATTCTATATGACACAATTGGCTTGAAAAGATATCTTCATTTTTCAACTTCGACTGCATTGCTATGAGTTTCTGTGCCTGTAAACCGAAAGGAATTTAATACAAATCTTTTGAACCCGTGCGACTGTTATATCTGTCAAGGTACATATAACCAGACAGCTGGTATAAAACATCAGAGATGGACACCAGCGACCTAGACTGAGAGATCTGTTCTCATCAGGGAGTCAGTGTTAAACGGAACTTTAAATCAAATAAGCTAGAAACAAACACTTTCATACTTACACCGTCCTAGAAAAAAAAAGTCAGTAACAGTGACATGGATGCTCACGACTGAGAGATCCTCCATCTTGAAAAAAGTTCGCAGATAGATGACCTTCGTATAAAATATGAACATGGAATTCTATAGAATATCACTTTCAGATGCTATTATGGATTTCACATGAAAGCATATTACCGACATTATTCTAACCTGGCATTCTTTGAAAACGATGCGAGATTCTTCCAAAGAAATATTTGTTTAGAGTCGGTGTTTAAAGAACAAATGGCTTCCAGGCATGAACCGGTCTTCAAGAGAAACTTTCTCTTGAAACAAAATGATGGTTGGCTAAAATAGAAAGAAATTTATTGCATGGCTTCTCGAAAGGCATTGCTTTTTGCATTTCAACCAAGGAACACCGGAACAGAAAGCTAATGCATGGTATTTATTTCAGTGCTAGCTATTTTTAAGCTATGAAAGGAGCATTTCGGGTATCAATTCGTAATCTATAGTTCTATAATCGTTCAATTTCACTCAGCGCCTAAGGATCCTATCCTTTTACTCAATGAATCTAAGTGTTTTCAACTGCATATATATCTGCGTTCTTATCTCTGAAAGATATATATATATATATATATATATATATATATATATATATATATATATATATATATATATATATATATATATATATATATATATATATATATATGATGACACGTTTTTTTTTTTAACATTTTATATTCTATCTGCTTGCGCATTTGAGGGGCGCAGGTTCGAACCCTTGGAGAGAAGATTTACTTTTTCTCTTTAGCACAGGGGGATAGATGTAAGGAACACTGTTTAAAAATTTTTTTAAAAAAAAAACCTGAGTGTCTAGTTCAAAGATGAGTATGCACTAAAAGGTAGAGTGTAAATAATAAAAATGTCTCATTAAAATTAAATTCATTAATTCGTTTATATATATATATATATATATATATATATATATATATATATATATATATATATATTCTTACCAGCCAACGTTAATCTGCAAAACATTAAATGCAAAATGCAATGTCAATCACTATGTACTGTACACCTGATTACTCTTTTCTCGTCATGTCTTTAGTGATATTACCGCTTTTCTCGGTAATTCCGATGATATATATATATATATATATATATATATATATATATATATATATATATATATATATAGTCATCCTCAGACAGACAGTTTCGCTGTATCACAGCTCATCAGTGTGGCTATACCCTAATATGGGATTGGTGTATACGGAATAAATTCCATTAAACAAATCATACTATTCTTAAAAGAGTGCTTAATACAGACTAGAGCAAATATAATTTATTCGGGAATTATAACATAAAAATATTATAAAATCGCTACGAATATAGACATTATGTTTAAACACTACTTGTATCTTATCAAGTGTTGGTATTGAATGAAGATTGTTTAATGTCCATTTAACACCATCACTTGATAAGACACCAGAAGTGTTGAAACAAAATGGCTATTTATGTAGTGATTTATAACTAGTTTATGTTACAATTTTCGAATAAATTGCATATATATATATATATGTGACGTCCCCCCGGTGTCGCTGCGCCAAATGTGACGTCTGCCTGGCTGCGTCCGTCGTGCTATCCTGCCCTGTGACGACCAACTGGCTTGGTATTGGTCGCGGCACCAAATGTGACGTTCTAACCTTTTGGTGATTCGGATGGGAATCTGGTTAGATTCGGTATCAGCCTTGTCGTTCCCAACTCGCCTCCAACGTCTGGTTACCGAAGTAACTGCTTTGATTTCCAGTCTAACCTACCCACGTTGTGAATTGATCTTAAGCAGACGAAATCAATCAGTCGCCGGGTCGTAATGCAAGTCGAGTTCGAACAAGGGTGATATCGCACAAGTATATGTAAAAGAAAAGAAAATAATAACTCGAAAAGTTCAAATGTGTTAAAAAAGGATAACAATATTTTATATCTGGTTTCTGAATACAGGACTGCATCTTCTTCCCAACCCGCTATATGGCTTCATGACACTTTGTGTTTGTTAGGTGAGTCTTAACATCTTAAGCTGTTTGTTCTTTAAGAAACTGGCTCTTGGTCTATCTTCAGGCGATATTCGTAAAACTTGTCTTGGTGGTGTGAGTCTAAGTCGTTCTTCAAAAATAAATTGTTCTTGATTAGAAGATGAGTTGGAATTGCGTGAATCTTTCAAGTCAGCTATCTGCGAGGCGGGACCAACTTCAACTGCGAACTTCGAATTCCAACTCGAACTGCCCGAACTGATTTTCGCTCGCTGCGACTTTGCTTATATGGACGCCGACTGAAACCGTGGTGGGCTTGTCGGGGTTTGAGGTTTTTTGATAATTCCAAACCCACAATCCACTTCCTTGTCTTCGGTCAGGAAAATTTTATTAATTACCATTTTTGGAAGTCTCTTCGTCTTCCCACCTCCTTCTGTTATCATATTGGTATCTCACTATGCCCTCAGAGGGTGTCAACGGGTTTCCCCTCTCTCTCACAGTGGCATCTCACACCTATCTCCTCAATGGGTGCCAGCAGCCCCCCCCTCCTGCCTCACATGATCACCTCCCCTGGCTCTCGTTATCATTCAGCTAATGGGCGCTCAGCAACGTGGGTGTGGCCAGACTAGCCTTGTTTTTAACCAAATCTTGCTCAAAGAAAAGAAAATTATCTTTTTTTTCTTTTTTCACTTTTCCATTTTCTTCCTTCCCTTTGAGGTAAACTCACACCCTAGACTTTTTGTCTTTTACCCGAATTACCTGGAATTCGCCAATGAGATTTTCGCCAATTAACAAGTGGGTGGTCAACCAGACATACTCTCTCTCCTGGCGCCAACCACTGATACGATAAAACAATTTCTCCAATTCACAACCGAATTCATATGGAAGTCGTCAACGAAATTTTCGCCAATTTCTGATAAAATTGTTTCGCTGTCATAGCCGAATTTCAACACAAAACAGATGGCTTGTCCAAACGATATCTTCCCATCGACAAAGGCTTAACCTATGGTTTGGTCTTTTGTTTTTGCAACTCTTGTGTGGTCAACGGACATTCTTGTTTCTCGGTCAGCGCATGACCTATTAAATTTTATCTCTTTAGAATTCTGTGGAAGCCCCAAATGGCATGCCCGGGACACGTTTGAATGGTTATCTATTTAGAATTCTGTCTCTGAGGTTATTTGGCCAACCTGGAATTTCCACCCGACCCGTAACCTAAATCAGATTAATCCCAGTATCTTCTTTTTTTTTCTTCTCGACAATAGGAATTAAAAATATTACCACTTTTCCTTGTCAGAAAAATAACGCCGCTTAATGTCCTTTTCGTGATGGCTTCTTATCACATAATTTCAATTCTCGCCTCACTTTTTTTCTTTCCTTCTTCTCTCTCCTTCCAGCAACCCTAAATGGTGTCATATATATATATATATATATATATATATATATATATATATATGATGAAATATAGTTTTAAGGTATGCTATATTTTTTTGATAAAGTGCTCAATATCAGAAACAAAGCGTATATAAATATAAAAGTGGACATTAAAGTCAACACTCAGTTACGACAGACTTGTTTATTTTATTTTATTTATTTCAATTCTTTTTCAGTTTTCGATTATTCATGCAACTACATGGAAAAAAAACAACTATAATTACATTCCCAGCCAAAATCAAACTACTAAATAAACGATTAGAACTCATCTTAAAATGCAGACACGAATACAAATTTTACTACGTATTTTAAAAAAATGAAAAATGAAAAGAAGAAAAATAAATAAAATAAACAAAAAACAAGTAAAAGAAATTAATCCAAATAAATAAATAAATAATGTAAATAATACACAAATTAACAAATCACTCCCGCCAAAATCAACGTCAGAATAGGCTACCCAGAATGCACCACTGACCCGTATATATAAATAGTGGAGTAAAAGCACAACAAACGTTGCCTGACGATTGCGTTTAGCATGAAGCAGTCTCTCACCACTGAGTGTTGATTTCAGTGTCCAATTTTACAATTACATACGCTCTCTCTCCACATTATATATATATATATATATATATATATATATATATATATATAAACAAATCCGAATATTTTCCTCACCGCAAAATATAACATACATGGGGTTTCTGGCAAGTCTATATTTCTAGCCGCATACACACCGGATTTGATCTCAGAGATATCAATTCCTTAATTATTAAAGGCATTCTGACTTAAACGGCATTACTTTTCGGTCAATGCTTGCATACATACGTGTCATTTTCTTTGTATATATCCGTTAGTGGATCTATATATTTGTACGTACACTAGAACTCTAGAGGTTTGTCCAGTTGTTGTCACCTTTTGAAAATAACGTGAAAAATGGACGCAAAAATCTGTGGCAGTTTAGAAAATCTAGATTTTAACAAAATCCACGCTTCTTTCTTCCTACCGGTTGATGGTATTAGATATGAAATTCGAATCGAAAAAATGTACATTGATTGATCGTCACATTCATTTTGACATTGTTTCATTAACCCAAAACGAGCAAATCTCAGTCATGGAGAAGGAATAGATATTTATAAATGTTCGGTCGCGTGTCATTACGACAATGCAAATTGGAAAAGTCTAGTAACATTCACGGAAACTAAGAGAAGAGAGGCCGATTTGATTTTTTACCTTTCTTTTAAAAATCAACATGACACAGAGTGTGAAAACTGCGATTTAATACCTCCAAAAATCTGTTTCTTAGCTTTTACCAATTTTTGAGCATTTAGTTTTAAATATCGTCTGAATAGACTGTGCAGAAATACTTAATTAACGCAGATTTTTACTTCCAAAATTTTACTTTCAAAAATATATCCAAATAATTTACTATCTTATATCATTAGATTCATTGAATGGAAAATAAAACCAGAATCCTAATTATGAATCACCACAAGAAAAATATGTATTTTTTTACTATATTCGATAGGTGAAAACTGTGTCAAAAATTGTAAAATATTACGAAAAAGACTACTCAATCAATAAGATTTGTTAGCACGTTTGTTACTGGGTTCATCTCCTCCCCACTCAGTTTTTTCATCACAGATTTTATATATATTTCACTATCATTAAATCTTTATGGAATGGGACGCGTTTTGTTGGTCCTCCTAGAAATCAACCTGCCCTAATTGAAAAGTTCGCATAATCCTTGTTAAATTTATTACAATATATTCTTCTGAGCTGTGCTGAAATGAACCAGGAATATTTCTGATGGAAATTCTCAGTAGCCCGGAAAAGAACTATTTAGTTTACAAGATGGCGCTCGTTAATACATCAAAATGGATGCAAACACGTCTGATCAAGTAAAACATACATCAAACGTAACTAATAATATTTGGTTTATTTCCTCCACACTCCGAATCATTGTTTTTTTTTTTGACAAAAACATCAAATAAAATATATAGTTTCATTACAGTTGTCGACATTCCAATCAAACTTAGTGATAATTTGTCTGCTATTAAACAACATTGCGACCAGACATGAAATGAAAAGCATTTAGTCACATCCGGACATCCGCCTTTTAGAATTGAGATTAATCGATTCTGCAATTGCTAGCGGCGATCAATTTTATCGATCTACAATTGATACTGAAAAGAGTTCACTTGCTCAATTTTCTTTATTTAGAAAAAGAATTAACGCACGAATTAAATTAATATGTCCGCTCGTAAAAAGAGAATTTTTTTTTTAGGGAGAATCAGTTTTTGTAGTTTTTTCCGTTAAACAGATCTTCCGATAATTTTAATCATTTTACCCCTAAAAAAGGCGATAGAGCCACGTATGACATGGCGCTCCATCTTCTTGAAAAAGGTAGACATTCTTGTCAATCTTATTGGTTTCAGATAGTGAGAGTAGTCCTTTCTCTAATATTTGACTGTGTTTTGGACTATTCAGCCGCTCGTCAACAAGAATCAACTCAGATTCAATCCAGACAGTGCTCCACATCATTACTCCAATTTCTCCAGGTTTCACGGTCGCCTGCTTATATTCTATGTTACAAGTCTCATTCTGATTTCTCCAAACATAAACCTGTCTTTCATCTGACCAAATTACAGACTGCCAAATTTCATAAACTTTGCTCTAGAATACACTCGCCCAGCTCATGCGCCTGTT
>CAHIKZ030001258.1:1930000-1967500 GCA_903632075.3 Acanthosepion pharaonis
AACGTTGTCTTTGTTGGGAATATATTTATTTAATATAATGTTGTTATGTATGGATATAGATTTATCGATGTTATTAACGCAACTGTAGCGGATCTTAACATTATTTTTGTTAAAATTCTTTTTAGTCTGGGTGAATGGTTAAAGTGCTTTTTAATTAAATTTAGGAAAATTCTTCCGATATTCGTTTGGATATTACACGGTGGATTAAACTACATAATGTTACGCATACTTTGTTTCTGTTTATTTGTACCGTTTTTTTTTCTCTCTCAATAATCTAAATCTTCTTTATGGTTGCTTAGTTCTAAAGCTTTGATATAGTTAGTTTTATTATTATTAAATATTTCCTTACTGCTGGAGTTGGTAGATAATCTAATTTGAACTGATTTATGTAAGGTCTCTAGAATTTTATGATGGTAGTTTGATTCTTTACTAGCGTATCTATGGTTATATAGATGTTTAGTATATGGCTTGTAATAGCCATTAATAAAGTTCAAGGTCACACGGAGAAAGTTGATCATTTTAGCATTTCTGTTAATGTTAATATATAGCTCGTAATCTTTGAAAACTTTTCTCAGTCCGTTTATCAATCAATCTCTATTTCGTGGATTTGTTTTACAGAGGATAATTACACAGAAATCTCTGTAGAGACCGGTTTACTTAATGTCGGAAATAAATCTTAGTCGCCATGAAAACAGTTCCATCAAATTCCCATGAATACTGCAGAATCATATGTTCACATAACAACATAAAAGTCTAGGTTACTTCTTTTGATCCACAAATAACTATTTTGGAATAATTTAAGTTTCTGTGTCTGGTTCATGGTATTTATTTCGTCATCGCTAATAAGATATTAATTTTCTTATGAATTTATAGCAAACATTAGCAGATTATAGACAATTAAATGCCACAAATATCGAAATAAAAGAATGTACATTCATTACTCCTTTTTAAAATAGTGAACCATTCTATGGATTCTGCTGTTTTATGTCATCGGATAATTCCTGGAGTATTTTCATCTATTTGCTCTCTCTTTCAATGAAGAGTTTGCTGATTTTACCGACATTATTTTTATTTGGGTTGAGTAATCGTTATTGAGGGCTGTTTAGCACATTTGCTTTATAGACTTCAACAGTAATGATTGCTTGTGGTTTGGGCGATTTGAAAATCTAATCAATTTTGGAGTTGTGAATATTAATTTTATTTTTTATATATTACGCACAAAGGTAGGCTATTTATTCATTTTCAAATTAAAAAAAAATATTCACAATTTACATTAAAAATACATCGAGATCAACTTATTAAAGCAGATATGTATTTTTATGCCTATATGTAACAATCAATTCATTTCTCTTGTTTAATATGCTAGGGTTATTTAAGTGCTTTACGATAACTAATATTACAACAAGACAAAAAATACATCTATTTCCTTTGCCATTCAAAGTTTCGGTTGTTTATATATATATATATATATATATATATATATATATATATATATATACATTAAACAATATACATAATAATTTTGCACAGCTCGGAGTTTCATGCCAAAGCAATTTTCAATTGCAGACATTGAATTCAACACATAGAGATTACAGTTTCTTCCTATGATAATCGCAATTGTTTGACAGTCTGTTGCCTTATTGCTGTTGTCTTCACTGTCCATATTTTATATTTATATACGTTCTGTGTCTGATATTGAATGCTCTAACCCATAAATACTGCATACCATAGAAATATATTTTATAATTACAATTACATACACAGACACGCACACACACACTCATATATATATATATATATATATATATATATATATATAAAGGATGGAACGCAGAAACGACTTGCCATAACGAAAACTTATCCAGATACAGTCTTCAATGAAAAGGATAATACTGAGAAAAAAAAAGGCGAAAATCACACTTACCTACTCAGTATAGTGCTCGAAGCCTAGATTGAAAAGACCGAGCCAAAACTCTTAACAATGTTAAATCTTATGAAAGGATGGCTGTAGACGTAACCCGAGTTTCACGCTCACACGGTCTTCAGACGGCTCAATCCAAAATGAAAAATGGCAGGGAATAGCATTATATAACCGCAGTTATGTAACCTGTGAATCGCACTAAATCATTCATGAGAAACATTTCTTCTACCAAAAGAATTGATTTTTGAAACAGTCATTTCCTATATGGGTTGGGGAGTTATCAAAAATGAAAAAAAAATCTCTCGTCCTTTACACTGACGCTTTTCTCCCAGTTGAATATCAATACAGTAGAAGTCCTTATATCCAAACGTGCCATCTTATTCGAACGTCCTCATATCCGAATATTCCAGTGCTAATATTTAGATGTTCTAGGGATATATAATATTTCCATTTCTTTGCAGATGATTGTTAGTAACTTGATATTTCTCAACCCATGATGTCTCGCATAGAAGAAACTTCAACTGGAAGCAAAGAAAAAAAAATAAGTTATTTAACAGTATGTCAGAAATTAGAGATTATTGGAAACCTGGACAATGGCGCAAGCTTATCTGACATATTGCAGAATCTGAACGAAACACTAAAACTTGCTCTTGATGATAATCCTCTAAATACTTTCACTTCGGATGACGTAAAAGAATGGACACAAAGAATCTAATGAATTACAAAAGAATTCGATGTAGAATCGCTTCAAAATGAATTGGTTGTTCAGATAATGACGAAAATATGAAGGACGATAAAGATCAGTGCGACTTATTATAGAGAGAGCTATTGATAACTTTATTAAATTAATGGAAAAAATAATTAGTTCAATAGTACGTAATTTGCAGAAATACATTACTTTAAAAAAATCTAAACAGCAAAAAGTAAACGAAATGTAAAAAGAAATCAGAAAAAAATAATAAAACCTAATGTACATTAAACATTGTAAATTAATATTTACTTTCGTTAGTCACTTAATATTTCATATATTGCCTTAGTTTCTCGTTTTATTAATATATTAATATTAATATAATATATTACCATATATTGCTTCAATTTTTTGTGTTTTATTTAACTTATATTACGTGCTTATATCCGAACTACTCTGAAGTTCGGATATGAATACTTCTACTGTATTCATCTTTATGGAGATCTATATGGCATGAAAAAAAAATAGGAAATGCTGTATTAAATTTGAGCCTGTAAAGTTGCACACCATTGCCTATGGTTGGTGTTTTTCGTCCACTTCCTTTAAAAGAATCCACGAAAAGACGCAGTAAAGTCGTCAGAGTGATCTTCAGCCTTTTAACACACGGAAAGATAATTCAACTTTCAATACAATCATAGGTATCTCAGAGGCTATTTTCTAAACAAACATTTGCGCTAGACAGAAGCGTAACTGACTTTCTTTTCCGGTCCGATTTCATGGAATTAATCAAGTCAAAAATAAATTCAAGCCAAAAATATATATATTGTTTTTTAAATAAAATAGTTGAAGGAAAATTTTTGAGAAGAAAAATGACGAAAAAGAAACGGATAATAAAGTGAATCATGTTACAAAAACGTAAAATAAATTAAAAAAAATCTCTAAACCGAGGAAAATGTTTGGGGAAAAATTCACTGATATATGCAAGCACTTGTAAAAAAAAACATATTTAGAGATCTAGAACGAAAGAAAGAAATGAAATTTAACAGATGGGTTCAATTCTGTTTAAAATATCTCATGAAGAAACCTAACCTTTCCTTGGGAAATGAATAATTTTGTTTGATTTTTTTTTTCATTCACGAACTCAATTTTTTTTTTCAGAAAACAGTTTGTTTTCCTGCTTGGTCTAAATTCCTTTTTGTTACCCAAACTTTTTCAATGTTTTGAAAGGGAACCAATTAGATTTGTAGCGAAAAACAAGCATTTCTTCTGAAAAATTAAACATACTCTTAAAATGTGTTCCACGTTTTCAAAATGAAACGATAAAAATGTAAGATAAATGACTAACAATAAGGAAAATATAATAGAATCAATGGGCTTGCTCCACAGTTACGGATGATACATAGGTTACACTAAAATTAATATATATATATATATATATATATATATATATATATATATATATATATAGCAGATTTTGGGAAAATTTTCCAATTACCCTAGCTAATGTTTCCGATGTCTCTGGTTTTTATTGTTTTCCAGAAGATTTTATACATTTTAGCGATACATTTTTAGAAAGCAAACAGTTATCCTGATTAAAAACATCTTTATATCAGGATGATGCCTAACATGGATGTAAATACATGGGAAAAAGGTAAGGGTCATATAAAGATTAGCTGTTTCCATACAACAAACATTAGGTGTTCATTGGACTAAGATTTAGCGTTGTTGGCAATTTCACATGAAATATCTTCCCAATAAAACTCATTTCTCAAGTCCAGTAACTGTTACCGCTTTTTTTAGTATTTTTTTTTTGTGTGTGTGTGTGTGTGTGTGTGTTATTTTTTTATATTAGATCCAATGTTGCCAGTTTGTATGCTCATATGAAGGGCACTTCTCACTTAGATCCACAGGGCTCACTCACTTGAAGTTATATTTGATATCATTCACGTATATTGTATACGTATGTTCGTATACAATAGACGTATATTCATTGTATACAGTTAACGGTAGAAACATATCTGCACGATTTTGGCGTCATGTATATCTCCATCTGATGATGCTAGTGAAGAGGTTTTGTACTTAAATTTTAAGCTTTGTCACATCTAGTGTTTTGGGGCAAAACTACACCAATCACAGCTTATTTTTAGTTCCCTTACATCCTATGCTAAATTTTTTATTACTGATCCATGCATGGGAAGTGCTTAGTGTTTATTAATTCCAAATTCTGAATTGTTTTTTTTAATGTTTTCAATATCATATCTTCTTTCATTCAAGTTCCAGATTATAGTTTCTGTTTTGATAATTTTGTTATGTCTTAATAATTGGAAATGCATTCATCATCTTTAACCATCAATAAAAACACTGATAAGACAATTCGATTAAGTCATTCCTTTATAATATGTATATGATTTTCATTCAAATATGAAACTTGCTGCCAAAATGCACAATATATCGATTCGCCTAACTTCAATTTAGTTCTGCTGTTTCAAGGCATGATGTTAGAATCTTGTTATCTATGAAAGAGTTAATTAGATTTTAATGTTAAAAATAATGATTGGTTGTGCAAAAGAAAAGTTATTTTTTGCAAAAAGTGAGGGATGTACGAGTAGGTACAAAAAGTTCTCAGTCAGATCACATCCCAAAAACCGAACAAATGGAAGAAGATAAGATTCTTAGAAGGGAGGAACGTCGTATACGGATTGAGGACTTTTAATAGCCAAGAGGGTTAATTCGGAAAATCTTCAACATCACTTCATATATATATATATATATATATATATATATATATACAGGATGCGATGTGCAAATGGTCGCCATTTTATACTAATTTCGTGCATCGTGCATGCGCCGTTTTTGCTTTTGATTTTATCGACTGCACAGTATAATAGGGTCAGTTGGGTACTGTGAGAAAAAGAACACTATATTGCAATTTCTCTCACCCCAGAAATTTGGAAATAACATCCTGTAGTGCTTGGCATTTGCGCCGGAATCTCCGTTACGAACATTTCAGAGTGTTTGGGTGTCAATGCAGATGATACCGAGTCCTCAAGTGATGAACACCAAAGATCCAGTCAATATCATCGTATTTGGAGGGATCACTAATGATGGCAACGTTATGACGCCATTCATCATCCCACATCAAGTGCCTTGAGTTGGTATTGATGCGCTGGTTGGCTACTGCCAGAGGTTGATGAAAGACCCTGTGTTTGGCATCGGAAATCTGCACGATGCCACACAAGCAGGAGAACACTGTCGTGGCAGTCAGACAATTTCTGCGGCTCCATCACCGGCTAAATCAGGCCACCTAACTCCGCAGACTGCAACTTATATGTCGCGGGCGTAGATGAGCGAGAGACCAACAAAACTCATTGTGACAACAAAATTGATCCAAAGGCAAGGATTATAGCAGCATTCAACAAATTAAACAAGGAAATCGCCCAGAAGAGATGCAGAAGATTCCGAAGTGGTCTGGAAGCCGAGGTTGAAGTCAAGTAACATTTGATTGAATAAATTCGCGCTTTAGTATTTCAAGCTACTTTTGTTGAATTTTAGTAAATATATCTATTAAAATGTCACTGTTATTTTAATTTTTGCGTAATTACGACGATAATATATCCAAGTATATATATAATTTCGTCGATATAATATATATATATATATATATATATATATATATGGATATAATTTCGTCGATATATATATATATATATATATATGGATATAATTTCGTCGATAATATATACCTCTCTCTCTCTCTCTCTCTCTCTCTCTATATATATATATATATATATATATATATATATATATATATATATATATATATATATATAAAATTTCGTCGATAATATAAAAATATATATATATATATATATATACATTTTCGTCGATAATATATATCACTCTCTCTCTCAATCTCTCTATACATATATATATATAATTTCGTCGATAATATATATATATATATATATATATATATATATATATATAATTTCATCGATAATATATACCAGTATATATATATATATATATATATATATAATTTCATCGATAATATATACCAGTATATATATATATATATATATAATTTCTTTGATAATATATACCAGTATATATATATATATATATATATATATATATATCATCGATAATATATACCTGTATATATATATAATTTCATCGATATTATATACCAGTATATATATAATTTCATCGATATTATATACCAGTATATATATATATATATGTATATATATACATGAATTATTCACACAAAACTAATGCAAAGGTTAAGGATTTAAATGGCGAGACATCCATCTCGCAAACAATTCAAATAGTACACAAAACCTCCAGATCCGTTATGAATGAATTGATCCTTGTTTATAAATTTCTGCCGTATTAGTTGTTATTTTTTACTACAAGCTTTCGTCTGTTCCTACAGACATCTTCAGGTATATAATAGATGTTGTTCTTGTTTTTTTCTCTTAGTAATAAGAGGACATCGAAAATATATGTGTATTGTATCCGAAATGCTATTGAAAATGAGATATTGGTTTTTGAACGCGCCAAAGCAACGCTGAGTTTGAAAAAAATTTTTTAAAGTGTTTATACCAAATATGGTAATGAACAAATTATTTTACTGGTAAATTTTACTGTCAAAGTGGCATGAACTATATTGTTCAATAATTACAGTAATGTCGCACTTATTAACCAAAAGTCGCACATGGATCAGTTATTTAAATTACAATAAACGTGCAATCAATTTACAAATACATGAATTATTCAGACAAAACTAATGCAAAGGTTAATGATTTAAATGGCGAGACATCCATCTCGCAAACAATTCAAATATTACACAAAAACCTCCAGATATATATATATATGGACGCAAAATATTTTTTTCTAAAAACATAATAGATTGTACCTGTTATCAGACATTGTTTCTTATCATACTAAAAGTTATATAACAGCAGACGAAGTGTCTGAATAGGCCTAACGCCTTGTGCAGGCAAATGTAATTTTATATAAGGCAACGCTTATGGCTGTATTTGATTGCGTTTCCAGACCGAAGGCGGCCGATTCATCCAACATTTGCTGCTGTTTATCGTCGCGTTGCTGAGACAGGATCAATGGTACCACAAACTATGCATCGAGGAAAACTGAGATCCACCGGTACGAAGAACATTGTACAAGATGTCGGAGAGGATCCAGGTATCAACAGACGTCAAGCAGCTCTAGCATGTCGTACATCTGATAGTAACTCATGAAGGACAATTAAAGGGCAGCTATTGTATGTGTGTCATTTGATATGTGTGCAGTGTCTTCCGCCATTTGATCACTCACCTCGCGAGAAGGATTGCCGATGGCTTATTCCACAATCTGCCTATCTGTTTTTTTTTTTTTATCTGCATGTTTGTTTTCGGATGAGGCAAGATTTATAAGTGATGGAAGACAAATTTACACAAACTAACATTTGTGGGTGTGTCGCAATCACCATGGGTCTGCAAAAACATTCGACACTGTGTGGGAGTATTTGGTCAGTCAGGCAATGATGCGACGAGTACATACGTGTGTAGAAGGAAAGCGGGGGGATATTTTCAACATTTTTCATGAGTTGTAGTGAGGAAATCTTCCTAAAAAGTGCACACTAAAATTCATCCTCTCGTCTATTTTTACTTAAAGACCTCAAAAATACAAAACAGATATTAGTTAAAAATGGCTTCCCTAACCATCTTATCGACCACCAAATTAAACTATTTCTTTCAAAAGTATACAGTATATATATATATATATATATATATATATATATATATATATATATATATAATTTCATCGATAATATATACTAGTATATATATATATATATATATATATATATATATATATATATATATATATAATTTCAGCGATAATATACCAGTATATATATATATATATATAATTTCATCGACAATATATACCAGTATATATATATATATATATATATATATATATATATATATATATATATATATTATTTCATCGATAACAATAGTGAATACACAGTCAAAAATAAAAAATATATTTTCTACAAAAGCCAAATTCACGTCAACTACAAACAAGATGAATCTTCACTTAGAAATATCATAAAGAAATCCATTAACCCAATCGACCAGAACAAAAAAAATCAAATTAATTCTCAACAAAAAAATGAAAACAGCCAACCTCATCATCTAAAAATGACAACAAACGAGCAAAATCAAAACGAACGAACATTATTTATGATTTCAAAAAGCCCCTTAAGTAACTGTGTTACTGATCAAACCAAACTCATAAATAATTATATCGTTTATGACTATCCAGATGACTTACGTTACACCTTTCTGACCACAGCTTCATTAGAACACATTTAAACTCACACTCCATCCAAAATATTCTATTAGAAAATACAACCATAATAACCTCATTCCTATGTTAAGAAGATTAAAAATAATGGAAGCCTTAATTATTAAAAAAAGAAAAAAACAACAACTCAATAATATGAATTACAAACTTGAACTCAATGTGTTGTGTTCAGAAACTAAAACATACCTATGAATCTAGAAACCTACACACAGCCCATACACCCAGATAAAAAGCAAAAATAATGTCATCCTTGATAATGGCTAAAAGTAGGGCCGAAAGCGCTCGGAATTACAAAACTCCAGAAAAATTAAATAAAAAAGCTTAATCGCAGTACCTTGTCTGTCATCCTTAATGAAAAATATATATGCTTTATTCTTCATCTTTGCACCGTGTCCATTGAGGACATTTGCGATCATGATTCTCCACAATTTCAAGTCTTTGTGGCTCTTACTGGTGATTGTTTTTTTTTTTTTTGCTATCTCTACTTTTGGCTATGCGCTGCTTTCTGCTGTCTTATTCTGAACGTTAATTTTAGTGTATATAATTGTTTGATCAAATGTCTTCTCATTTTTCGAACTGTGTGAATTAAGTATACTACTGAATATACTCTCTCTCTCTCTCTCTCTCTATATATATATATATATATATATATATATATATATATATATATATAAAAAAGATTATGACGTTCTTGCAAGCCTATATTCCTGTGCCATAAATCGATGAACTTTATTCAAGTGTAATGAAAAAGGTATTCATTTCTTCCAAAAGCTCACCCTAAAAGCGAAAAACCGATTTTATCACATACGCAATAACGCTAAAAAATCAGAATATTTCAGAAGCTTTATTTTTCAATTTGCTAATGTAATTGTTTCGTAGTTATGTATTTTTTTACGCATTTTCCATTTTATATCAGAACATACAAATTTATAATTAAACAGAAATTGAAAACTTGAAGAAACTTTACTTTGGAATATTTTAATGATGTAAGTACTTTTTGCATTTTTAACGCATTTAACAGGTCATCGCTACAGCATAACATACAAATTCACATAAATTGCTAACTTGCATATATAATTAGAAACTTACATCTACAGGTAATAATAGCTATATAAAGAAAACTTATGTGAAATATTTAGCATAATTATAGCAGAATATACAATTATCGTGATTTGTTAGACAAAATAAATGGCAGCTGAACATTGTCCTTTATTTTACAGACGCCATAAAGTTCTTGAAGTCACTTGCGTGTCCCTTCTGCACACTGATTTGTTTTGTAAATTTTAGTCTCGATGATTCTGGATTTCAACACTTTTTTCACAGAGTTTAATGGTTTTGTGATTCTGCAAGCTGTTACATAACTTCTGATAAGCATCGGCATTTTAGATTTGCTCTTGTATAATTTAAGTTAGGTAATGTTGGGAAACTACAATTTAGGAAATGTTCCAGTTTCTTTGAAAAATCGGAAGATTCGAGCTAAATGAAACAGGAATTTCATATCAGCACGCCTTCCTTTTGTTTCATAATCTCTTCTTTGCCATTTTTAAAATTATTCTTGAGCTGTTCTTAGTTGTTTTCAAATTCACGGATAAACAGATATCCGATATTGGGCAATATGTTGTTTCATCCAAATTCGTCATCCATTACTATACGAAGCAGTCGGTCAAGAAAATAATAGTTCTTCTAGTTTCCTTTGAGTAAATAGTCTTTGTAATGTAATAAAAATCCCATTCCTGATTCCAGTGTTCATATTCGTTATGTCCGCGACAGAAATCGTTATGATCTTCCATGAATTGTATTCTTCCAGAACAGCTGTTGTTCCTTTGATAATATTATCCGCTTTTCCATTTGATAGATATTATCCTTCCAACATCACTCTTCTTTAATTTTTCTAAAAAAAAGAAAGAAAAAAACACTTGATGGTCTACTATCAATATGCAATGGCCAAATTTCGAAGTGCAGTGTTTTCTTAATTTCTTTAACTTCAGCAGCCTCTTTAATAGTGGGTCTGTAAATAGTAAATAGAGAAGGTGGCTCAGCATCAATCCGTTCTTGAGATAACTGTTGACATATATTTGCTTCTGTGCTGGTTGATCATTTTGAAGTTCTTACTAATTTAGTTGCAGTTTTGATTTTTTTTTAAGTCTTCCGTTTTCTCCTGGATTGATCTTAAGAACTTTGGACTCTTCATATTCACTCTCTTATCGGGTCTCTGTTTGGGAATTTAACGTCGTTTTGCTGTTGTTAGTTTGCTGCTAGGTTGATTTTCTTCTTTTGAATAGATGAATACTTTTGTAACTCTTTGCTTTTGATCTGAAGATCAGTACGTGTTCAAGACTTGATCCAATTCTTTGGTATGACTTTAGTTGTAAAATATAGGAAATCTACATTATTTTACCATAAACTTGTAACTTCTTTAGCGATTTACTTTGTACGACATTTCCTTCATTTGATAGACGCTCCAAGGAGTAGATAGCGACCAACAATTTGGATTTTGAGTGGTATACATCTTTTATTTTCCATTGAGTGTCCTTTCCTTGTGTGATTCTTCAAATTCTACGAGATTATTCGTCCAGATCAGCTTACTTTCCATAGTAGAATCCCTTTTTAGGATTAAAAAACTGAATACTTAGAGATCTATAAGCAAATCAGTGTTGCTTAGTCAAGAAACGTATGCGACGCGTTCGGTGGAGAAGGAGCGTATTCAACCTTTGATAATTTTGCGGAAATTCGCACTTAAATGTTTTAGGCAGTTTTGATCAATATTTCTTTTCATGGTTAATCGTAAGGTCTTGCAAATGTATGATTACCTTACACTTAAGTAAAATAATAACAATAATAATATATATTAAGAATTTATTACAATAAATATCAAGTTTTAAGTAAACTTTGTTGACAATTATGTATTCAGCTACATAACAAATACATAAATATAATATAAATTTTGATTCTTTATTCAATTCGTTCTTAGGTATTTTTCATTATCTACTTTGCTATTAGCAGCATTTTAGAATACTTTGGCTGCAATGATAAGTTTCCTGAGTAGAATAAACTGGAGCTCTTTCGTTTACACTTTGTTACCTCTCTTTTTCATGGCAGTTGTATATCACATTCTCCCAGTCATTTGATGAGCAATGGAGAAATTCTAAAATTTAGAATGATCTTATTCCATTTAAAGAAATAAAGCATGTAAAGGAATATTTCTAATTAATATAGGACCAAAAATAAAATGCTTTTGGTTGAATACACAATTATCTGACAATAATGCAATGATATTCCGCAGACAAATCTACGGTTATCTCATCCCATTAAAATGGTCAGGAACGGTAAGCCTAAAGTGAGCTTGAAATATCGTGTAATCGGCTCTAATTTTTGTAAAATAATTGGATATGACATAATGAATAATTTGCTGAGAAAAAACAATTTTCGATTTTTTGTTGAATACGCCTCTCCTCCGCCAGGCGCGCCATGTACTCTGAAAAAAGATATTTGATTACAAACACAACACACTTTTCCCATTCGTTTCACTTAAATGGCAAATCAAACCGAGTTCACGCTTTTAGAGTATCAGAAAAAACATGCAAATCGAGAAAGTTCTAGAAGTCTCCAGAAAGTCATAATAATAGCCGAATTTAGAAATTTCGTGTTGCGTGAAATTCTAAAGAAAATAAACTTAATTAGGCCCTTATTCATAATATTTTAACAAAAGCCCACCGAACTATTATACAGGTTATAAATTATTTTACAAAAAGTCATAACTAATATATATGTACAGAAATTATAAGGAGGATTTGATTATTTATATTAAGTAATTCATTGTGTCTGAAAGAAAGCTCAATAGAATGCAGAAAGCACTGGACGGCCGTTTCGTCCTATATTTGGGACTCATGAGCGGTGCGCATCCACAACCGAGAATTGAAACCCTGATAGTTAGGTTGTCAAGCAAACATCATACCAACTGTTCCAACGGGCCTCGGTGACTAAGATGTTACAAATCAGACTCAATATAGCTCCGCTCGCTCACATATTCCGTGGTGGAACTCTTACTGAGTTCTCTGTAACTATAGGACTGTGCCCCCTGAAGCCAAGACTACTCTCACCAAGCCGCTCACTCTAGAGCATTAGAAGCCTGTTCAAGCAACGATATACACAGATATAAATTATTAGGAGGATTTGATAATTATATTAAGTAATTCATTGATGGTTACATATGTATGTAAAACAGTTGTAATTACAAAAATGTCCAAATTGCGTAACTGAAAAACTGTTTACTATCTAAAAATGCACTAAACTAATTGAGTTTCTTTTTACTAGGTTTTCATATAAGATTTTTAGCCATCTTGACACCATTTGTCGTACAAATCACTGAAAATAACATTCGATATACTCAAAAAAAAAGAGTTTAAAATTCTTTTGTGCTAAACACATTCTCTTCCCAACTGAGCAATGGTGAGTGGAAAAAGATCATTCATGGTTTCAGTAATGGTAGCAACAATCATAGGCTGGTTTCTATCTTCAAAGTCGATTCAAGAACCATCAAGAGAAAGGTGAATAAGTTTAAACAATGGAAGAGTAGAGAGTTAAACTGGATCAGGAGGTCACGGTAGGAAAAAAAGGTCCTCATTTCAACTTAAAGCTGATGAGGTCAATTACAAAAGATGCAACTCAATCCATAAGATGTTTGACACGTGATATGGGAGTTTTAACTATCACAGTCCCAAGAGCAGTGAAAAAAAGAATTGAAAATGAAATCGTACGTGGAACGTGGGAGTTTCCTTGTTACTCTAGGGCATAAGGTTAGAAGGTTAGAGGCTGAAGATCATCTTGAATAAGTTGAACATTCATCCTGGAATAATATATATATATATATATATATATATATATATATATATATATATATATATATATATATATATATATTTGAATTTTATACCAATCATTCAATATCTTCCGGTCCTTAGCTATAATTAATTAATGATGAACGTGATATTCGTTTATGATCGATTTCATCACCATTCTTCCATTAAGATTGGAGAGTAATTAGACATTCTTACTGCTTAGAGTAAAGTCCAATATTGCAATAAAAATCTCGTAGAATTCCAGTAATATATCATTAATCATTTCTAAGATACAATGGTTCAAATCTTAATCTAACAATTGGACAATTCTGTTTTACACCCGATATATATATATATATATATATATATATATATATATATATATATATATATATATATATATATATATATATATGATGTCATAATATTGTTATGATGGCGCGTTGGTCTCTTGGTTGTTATTTTGGGTTCGTAAGTTTTGACATTAGCCCAAATATATCAACTCAAACAAAAAATACTAACCATTCCTCACATCTAGAATCAAATAAATATGTATTATTTTTACTTGTCTATTATTTACACATATTTTTCATTGTCGGTATATGTACGTTTTTTTGATTCGGACTTCATCGATTCGGCGCGCTAGAAATACACCAATGTAGCATATTTCAGTACGGAAGTTAAAAGCTGACAGAAACTCTCGATAAATTAAGAAGCCTAACTCGTTCTAAACGTAATTTAAATGCGTGATAATGAGGAATACAGGACCAAATTTGAACTAATCAAATCATAATAAAGATCTGTTGTTAATAATGTTGCTAAGTTATTAATCTTCCAAAAATCCTCACTGTCCATCCTTCTCTCTTAGGAAGATTCAAATGAAATTTATCTCTTCTTTGTTTACGCGAACGAACTCTATTTTAAGAATGCTATGATCTTAGGATTAATTCGGGAAGAGCTGGTCGGAAATATACGTGCTTGATCACACTCAAATATGCTCATAGATGCTGATACTCATTGAAAGCGCTGTCAAGCGCACTCATGAATACATTCAAGCTCTGTTTATCGGCACGGATATAATGACTGTCGGGTCTGTATGAAGGCGGCTGGGAAACGTACTCAAGAAAGGACTAATATTTATACTGATTTCTTGTTGACAACTGGACTGCGTTAAAAAATATTCGTACTCACAGACATACACACATCGACACATTTCTCAATAATCATCATGCTCTCAAAAGACAGATGTAATTTACTGCTGCTAAGTAAATCGGCGGGCCGATTTCGAAATCCCAGTTGAAATACGACTAATAGGATAGCTATTGTAATTTTATTTTAAATTTCTGGCGTCCAAATTTGCAATCGGTGGTCAGAATGGCATAAACTTTAACTAGGATATTTTATAATGTTATCAAATAATTAGAAGATATTTTTAAATTTGTGAGAACTGAGTTCGAATCCCAGGTGAAATATGACGAATAGGATAGCTATTGAATTTTTTCTTTTAAATTCCCGGTGTACAAAATTGTTATCTGTCGTCAGAGTAGCATAATCTTAAACTAGAAAATTGTTATAATGTTATCAAATAATTAGAAGATAATTTTAAGTTTGTGAGGATTACATGAAGACTTGCAAAATGAGATTCGAGAAATAAATAAAAGGTAACACGCAATAGAATATATCGTTTTGCAATATACTGTCTGTAACAGGAAAAATGTCTAAATCGTGTAACAGTATAATTGTCTATCGCACAAAATATTTAATATCTAAAACACTAAAATCTAAAAAATTACACTAAACAAATTTCTTTTCTTTTTTTCAGATAAAGCTTTTATTCATCTTGACACCATTTCTCGTACGAATCACTCAAAAACCATTTCTGTTATTCAGCTAGAAAAGGAATAGGTGAAAGTTGTTTTGTGTCACCCCCACTCTTTTCCCAAATGAGCAATGGTGAGAGGAAAATGATCATTCAGGCCCTCAGCCATGTTATTAAAATTCATAATCTGGCGTCCATTTTCAAATTCCATCCGTGAACCATCAAGAGAACGTTGAAGAACTTTAAACAAAGAGGGAGCCGTAGAGAGGATCCGGTCACAACTTAGAGATAAATGCATTTTTATTTTTCAAATAGAGACCGATAGTGTAATAAAAACCTGATAGAATGTCAGTAAGATATCTTTAATCATTTCTAAGACACAGCCGTTCAAATCTTAATCTAACAATTGGACAATTTTGCTGTTACGCGATTTGGACAATTTTGCTGTTACACACGGTAAATATATATAATGAAATCTGCATTACATCAGCAGACAACGAGGGCGGGATTGTCATAAGGAATTAGTACTCTTGCTATGAATAAAAAAAAATAATTTACTATTAAGCAATACCGACACATATGAAAAACAAAGAATAATTAGTGAAACACCAAAATGCAACAGAGCGATTTGGAAACTAATTAAAAATGAAGGCAAATTATGGTCTAATAATATCATCGTAGAATACCAAAACTGTATGGTTTCCCTAAAACCTAGAAAAAGGCATCTCATTGCCCCTCGTTATTTCAAGAACAGACAGCCCTCCCTACAAACTGTCTGAAGCAATCACAAAAATCTTACCCCCTCTCCTTTGAACAATTACTTCATCATAACAACCCAGTTGAAAAACTAAGGGAAACAAATATGCGTGTTAAACTCACGGCTGATCTGGATATAAAATCACTTTACACTAACGTACCAAGTGAAAAATGCTTAAATCTCTTTAAAAACTTCATGCTGTCAACGAATACTCGTTGCCACGTTTGTGGCATCGACGAATACTCGTTGCCACTTTCATAATGCTCGTTGTAGTAGAGAGTTTGCAATCTCAGATACAACTATTGTAACTCTGTTGAACAATACTTGTGACAGACGACTTCGAATAACACTCGCACTAATAGTACTTGCTCGATAATACTCGCTCGAATAGTAACCACCGAATATAGTGAATAGTATAGAGAATAACAGTCTGTATAGTAATAGAGGATAGACTAGAAATAGCGATCAATTACACGCCAAGCTAATTACTACTAATGCGTTTGCTCTATGGTCAGCTGTTCTACTTAATTTAATAAAGCTATAGCCTGTGTTTGCTCACTGGCGATCTATGTTCAAACTAAAGTGCCGTCAGCGACATTTTATTCTTATATAACAAAAAGCATCTAACACAAAGATAAATTTCTCCCTACCAATGGCTAAAATATCAAATATATTCCGTCTCATCAGTAATCAATACTATTTCACATTTGATAAAATTGGCTTACCCATAGGATCACCTCTTAGTTGAATGATGACATGCATTTTCATGGAATTTCTCGTATCCGGTCCTTTCTAAAATAATTAACTTAAACAATCAACATACTTATGATATACTTATGATATTCTATTAATATATACCGGTGATACTGTTTTAACTGATCTTGTAGATAAAATGGACAAAATCGAACATACAATAGAATTAACATTCGAAATTAAAGAAAACAATACTTTATTTTCTTAGATATTGTAATATATCGCGTTGACAGCAGCTAAAAAGTTCGTGTCCTCCGGAAATCACCTAATAAAAAATGATCTAATAAATTTCTGTTTCCATCATAATAACAAAATAGAATCCGGAATAATCATCGGATTCTGCATATATGCAGCCCTCAATATTTACGCGAAGAAGAGTTATACATTGGAAATACCGTCCAATACAGTATTTCATGTTCAATGCGAAACAAAAGGCTAATAAAATATTCCCAAATAGAAAAGATCCTCCGTTAAAAAAAAATAAATCAAAAAATATATTGTTCCACTCAATAACTCCATCACAACTACAACTGAAAATAATTTATTTGAATTCAACATAAAATTTGTCATTAAACACTAAAATCAATACAAAACAAAACAAAAAAAAAAAAAACGAAAACTACCCAGCAAGTATTGCCAGAAATTGTATATTGGAGAAACCTCAAGAAGATTAAATAAATCATAATATGAACAGAAAAGATACATTAGAAAAAAAAAAACATCATATTAAATTTCTTAGTTGCACACCGTAAGGAGAATAACAACAATTTTGACGTAAAAAATGCTAGTCTAAATTAAAAGTGAAAACAATTCACTAAGATGAAAATATCTAGAAAGTGCTTTAATTGTTATTTCATCCGCAGTAATTTTGCATCAAGTCTCTTACAACGTTTAACCATGACAAATCTTCTGTTATCACAATATGGGGTATTTAATAACAAATATAATGGGAAAAAAATAATCGAAATGAAATTCGCTAGATTAAATGCCCAAATACACAACATTTTTTTTCTAAATTTAAAATTCCCCCATGTCTCCCGTTCATGGGCATTTGTAGTCGCATCAACTTAGGCAAGCATTGTTTGAGGAAGTAAAGGACGAAACAGGTCAATCGAAAACTTTCCATATTTACACACATCTTTTCCTAAATATATATATATATATATATATATATATATATATATATATATATATATATACCCAAGTATGTAATTGGTATATACGGAATGAATTCCAATAACCAACAGTTACTATTCTTAAAAGAGTGCTCAATACAAAGTAGAGCAGATATAATTATTTTTTAAAAAAAAAATTATAACATAAGTATGTTATAAAATCACTACAAAATAGTCATTTTGTTTCAACACACTCTGTGTCTTATCAATAACTTATGTTATAAATTTTTTTTAAAAAAATAATTATATATATATATATATATATATATATATATATATATATATATAAATATATGATAGAATGTAATTATAGGATGGGCTATATTTATGGGTTAAAGTTCTCAATATCAGACATAGTGCGGATGTAAATCTAAAAGTGGACACTGAAGTAAACACCCACAAGCGGCATTCTGTGATGATTGCGTTCAGCATGAAAGAGACTGTCGCCTCTGTGTGTTGAGTTCAAAGTTTCTCTCTCTCTCTCTCTCTCTCTCTCTCTCTCTCTATATATATATATATATATATATATATATATATATAGTATGTAATGGGCAAATTGTCGCCATTATATATCATTAATTTTGTGTCAGTTGGGCACCGTCTGTGAAAAAATGTGCACTAAGATATAATTCCCCTCGCTAGAAATTTGGAAACGGCATGGTGTACTGCTTTGCATTTGCACCGGAATCTTCAACACGAATATTTCAGAGTGTTTGGGTCAATCTGAGGACAGTACAGTTTATACTTCGCCCTCAAGTGATGAAAACCAAATATCTAGTCAACATCATGGTGTTTGGTGTGCTCATTAGTGATGGTGATGATATGCCTCCATTCATCTTTTCACTGGACCTCAAACTCAACACGGAGGGCTGCATTAATTGCCTTGGAGATGTAGTGCTGCCGTGGTTGAAGCCAGTGGCGATTTTATTGAATAAATTTACTCTTCCTGTTCCAAGGTATTTTTGTGGGATTTTGTTAAATAAATCTGTTAAGATGAAATGACAGTTTCATTTTCGTTGTTTGTGTAATTTAGACGACAATTTATCCATCGCACTCTCTCTCATATATATATATATATATATATATATATATATATATATATATATATATATAATGATTTCACTTGCGAATCTATTTATGGGTATAATCTTTGAGTAAAAAATTATTAGAAGAAGCAGATTAACATTCGTATTATTTAATAGAGGCTAGAAAATAATAATAATGATAAAATGACGACATAATTGCTTCATTCAAACAATTCCCCTTTGACAGCTGCTAGAAGGAGCATCCAGCACTAGAGCTGACCATCGCACGGAGAAAAGTTAACCACTTAAAATATGAGAAAGTGAGAAACCTAAGAATTCAGTGAACAAATAAAAGACCAACTTAATAAAATACGCTGGTCACTTGATTGTTTTCTAGAGAATGAAAGGTTACCGAAGCGATTATTGACTAGGGGTGCAATTTCCTGTATGGGAACCACAAATGATCACTTCAACAACATATCTACGGCTGAACGGGTTGCTGGAATATCAAGGATTTGTTAACAATACGATTTGTCACAGATCCTTAGGAGACAAGCATGTAAATTCATTTTCCTTTAGTTGTATACACTTCAGTCTTAGATTAGTCTCACCTCGTCTGGCCGGTGATTGCTGGTCATTTTAGTTCAATCCTCTTCTTCTCTTAGTCGGTTTCACGAAATGTTCTTTGCGTTCAGTGACGAGAAGCATCAACACACAGAACTTTCAACTTAGTGTCACCGATTTACATTATTACATAAACTATAATGGAGCTGCTCTCAAACACGAAATCTCGCACGTCCATTTCCTTTGACATGTACCAACCAACACACGGAAAACTTTTCCTCACTGAGTTGGGGTCCATAAACTCAGTCTAGTTAACCTGACATCTAAAGAGCAACTCCAGAAAAATCTATAACTCATTGCCACCTTTGCCTCAGCCAGTGAAAATCGTCTTCTCTATTTTGTCTACCATCTGACCTTAAAGCTCAGCCACCGAATGTCTGAACCAAAATACACTGCCACTAAAATATACTAGCCTGAAACTATTATTTAACACTTTTACGTTCACTTAATCACCTGAGTTTCTTAGGAAATTCGATTCCAGTCCATCTTTGAGTCAATTTACGCGTCAGTGTTTTCGGGACTTTTGTTTCCAGTCCATCTTTAAATTGGAAAACATAAAATTCTGTTAATGATTTTAGATAATCATAAAAGTAGTCGTTTGAAGAACCTGACCACCCAAAATGCCGAATGGGTGACCTCTTTTTCTGGAACACAAAGGGACGGATAAGGGGGAAGGTCGGACACTAACCAGTATCCATATAAGCAAAGAGTGTCAGGAAGTAAGTAAATAGGTAGGTGATCAGTAGGTGACCAGAGGCCAGTGCATAAGTGCTCAGCGGCCAGTGAAGAATGGACCAGCGAGCAATTACGAAGATATCAGTCAATCATCGTAGACGAAGGGAAAGATTAGCGGTTTAGTGAGAAATCGTATTTATTGCTGTTACCCAACCAGAAAGTCTTGAAAATAATTTGAGGTCATTATTTGTGAATTCGATCCCGGCCAATGAGACAGATCTGTGAACATAGCGAGTCGGACATATATTCAGACACAGCCGAATTTGAATGTCATCGCAGGTGCAATGAATGATAGCCGAGTGAAGCACGTCTTCACAGTCAACATTGTGGCTGGTTTACATTGGATAGATTTCTTATTTGCAAGAAGTAATTTTGATTGTAGTGTTTTTACATGGTTCATCAAACTTTTCTTGGTTATTTAAAGCCAGAAAATATTTTTGAATTGTAATAATTTTTGAGAAATAATAATGACTTAATGGTACAAGTTCTACTATTTAAACTCATATCTGAGTGGGAAAGAGATGAATTCATACCTTTAAAGCGAAGCGGGCACCTTGTTTCGCTAGAACAGTTGCAACTTAGTAGTGAGTTCGATCCTCACTGGGTACCCCATACTTTCGGCCTTGTGCCACATCTGAGCTATGATTGGAAAATCACTACCTTTAAAGCGAACCCAACAGGAATAGGAACACGACTCTGTGGTTTCCAAATCTGAAACCTTATCCATTACACAACCGCACATTCAAAATTACATCACCTGATATATCCAGAGGTCTCCCTTCTTGGTAGTGGCCAGGTTCAACGTTGCTTAAATTCGTTGATCCCTCTCTAGAATGAAGATCAATAACTTATGTGCGAAATTTTGTACAATTGTGCACAATGTTAAGTGTCTATATTATGAACGCGAGAAAAACACACATGAAGGAACAAGTATAGAGGGAGGGGGTTAACGAAAAATAATACCACAAAATCATCGTTTCTAATACAACACGATTGAGACAGATAAGGCGGTTTATCGGTCCTCTCTCATCAGAGCAAAGATCGAAGAGAATCAGCATAAAAATTTGACGTGAATATCCAAATCAAATGCCATCATCATTCGACTGTAGCTGGGATTATCGAACCAATGCAAATGTTCCTTTCCTTAGCTGTATAGTATATGCTACGCCACGGATACATACAAATTTTGAATTCAAAATAATCTTCTCCGAGACTGGATACCAGCCAAGGGTATAGAAGCCAGTATGTCCTGTTATTTATCCATAGCTGAGGGGAAAGAAGAGGATTAATAGGTTTGGGAAATGTTACTATTTTATAAATCCCGGCATCTGAAGTGTTGCTGGACTTAATTTTCTTAACTATATCTCAGACTTTTTTGGATGTGGTAGTAAAACCCTGTTGTTGAACATAAGTAATTTATATTCCATTTTTTTTTTTTTTTTAGACAGAGTCTTAGAGGATAATTTTATATTAGAAGTGCTGCGAACATACAATGTCCACAAATCCAAAAAGCAGACTCCGCCGACATTGTATCTTCAAAATTTGAAAATAATACTCCTTTTTAGGTCTGATCTCGCTCGTATAAATATAAAGCCGAGCAGGCTGAGTCAGGAATATCTGTAGTGATAAAAAGAGCCGACCATTTTTATATATTTCGTAAATCCGAGACTGAGGGGAGAACTAGGTTTCCTTACCATAAATGTTTTTATTTAGTGCGAATAATAGGGACATCAGAATTTTCCATTCTAGAGAAATATAATGAGTGAATTTTTAATATATAACAATTTATTTCAAAGTCTGTGGCTTAGTATTCCTGGATGTAACATATTTTAGACTTTTCATAAAGAAGCAAAGATTAGATCAACCAACACGTACCAGCCAATAACAACAAGGACAAGTTTGGGCAATTTGCATGGATACTTGGATAGAAAAGGTTCTACGATAGTTGAACATTTGTTAAAAAATCAATGATGTTCACATTCTAACAGCCGATATATCTTTTCCGTATTGAGCAAGGCTAATTTAAATTTCATTTCAAAGCGTTAGAGTTTTTTGGTTTTTTTCTTTTACAAAAATCATACCAGTCATCTCTCTGTAAGCAGAAGGAATGATTCGTGGATTTAGAAATAATTAGCCTGTAATGTTTATATTTTATTTCATATAACATTGAAAGCGTCTCAGTGGAGTAATGGATAGCGACTCGCAGAGCCGAGGTCGAATTCTCGTCGGATCCGTTACATTCGCTTGCACCAGACGAGAGTTCCACAAGTGTATGAAAAGAAACTTTTTAATGAATGGTATGATCTAATGTAAACATATTCCAACATTACAAGTGAGTTGGGTAGATCTAAACTTAAACTTAGGTCTAGACATTTCGAGTACAAAATGATGTAATCTTGCCGCCAATCTCGTAATGGACTTTAAATTCATAGATTCTAGGTACCACAGAGGAATGTTCATCAGAACTAAGACTAGTAATTGCTTAATATGCCCGTTCCACTTCAAGTCAGCAGAAAACGTTAGTCCGAGAAGGCACAATGAGCCACTGTCCTTGCGGTTAGCATCAGCCATAATGATGGAAATTAAAAAGGTTTATCTGTAATGATTAAAGGAGAGCAGTTTCATTTTTGAAGCGTTAAAATGAAAAAAAAAACACACACTTTGCCTCATTTAAAACAGATAGTAGATCATTTTTTAAACAAGGAGCTAATCTGACCTTACCATATGTACTATTGAGATATGAGTCAATAGTTGTTTAATTAGCACAGATACCGAGTTGAGAACTGGCGACATCAGAAATGGCATTTATTAAAATTAAAAACAACGTAGGCCTTGGCGAACATCTGCATTTATGCAATAAGATCTAGAAGTGTGGTCGTTTAACAAAACAAGACAACTTTCATTTCGAGATTTGATAAGAAAGACTGACTTAGTGTAAAAGTTCGCCCAGAAATACGATAAACTTTTAACTTGTTAAGAAGCCCAGTATGCTAAGCCCTGTCAAAAGTCTTCGAGATATCCAAAGCAACAACTCGAGTTTAACAATTCTTACATAAAACTTGATAAACTCATAAGAGCCTCAATTCTGAATAGAAAGTCAGGCAATGATAACCCAGATGGATCAATAGTAGAATTTTCAAAGAATTTACGAGCAATACGAATCGTAGCAGTTCGGGATTGTCATGTAATTATTTACAGATTGTTGTGTAGGAACCTACCACCCCTCTTGAAGATGAACTCGTCTACAAACAAGGACGTTAACTAGTGGCATGTCAAAAGACAGTGTAGAAGAAGTTCTGAGCTGAGTTAGTTATAGACTACTCAGGCGATATCTGTACCAACTTACCAACCGAATAAACCCCATTTTATTGTTACATGTTATTTGGCGTGTGTCTTTATTAACCCCAAATTAACATCATAACACAGATACAAAGATAGAAAGAAATTTCGATTTCTTCTTTTTTTATCGCCTTAAATTATTCTTACGTTATAATTTTTTTTCTATTAACTACAGAGGAAAATGTTGACTAGAATCATTTGTTACAAGTTCGGATCGAGCTTGACATTATTTTAAAATTTATTGTCAGGATACTTTAAATTAAATAAATGTTTTCTGTTCGCCTTTTGTTGTCACATTCATAATTTTCATTTAATCTAATGTCTATTTATTTATTTAATTTATTTATTTATATATATTTAACAACGTTTCGGACGCATGGACCAGTGGATAAAAGCATTGGTTTAAACAATCCGGAGATTAACCAAAAGAATTCGGAGTTCAATACCTAGCCACAGCAGAAGTGAACAAAAAAACTGGGAGTGTTGAGTTAGTAAAGGGAAATAACCGAAACAGAGCTATCTAGTCTAGAATACTAGGACAACCTACCCCAGTGGGCGAAATAAAGGGTTCGGTTCGAAATGCCATCTGAAGAATGCAGGAGCGTACAACGGCTGAAACATCGTGACTATGACAATAAAGATTGAGACAAAAGTCCGACAATGTAAATTGTGGATATAGTTACAATACACCATCTCAGGAATATAGATATCAATGAAAAATCATTTATTAAGGATATTTCCATATAAACATAACGTCAAAAATTAATTCAATAAGTTTAATCTGATATTTTTAGATATTGTAAACAAAATGTTAATCCTAAATTATGCTGCTAAAACCAGTCATTTTTAATAATTCTAAAACAGTTCAAACAATATAGTGTAAATAGTTACAGAACCTCATCTCAGAATTATAGCTAGATGTCAACCGATTTCTTTAGAAACTTCTATCACTTCGTCTCAAGCGCGGTTTTCTCTATCACGTTCTCTAGTTTTCAAAAGACACGCACAAACACGCACACACACACGCACACACACACACATGAGTCATCTCTTCTCATTACACACCTTCAGTTCGCAGCGTTCTGCTGCAAGTGTTTCCGCTGGCAAATTACGGGGTCTGTGTGGTAATTGATTCGACATATTTCGTTCGTTAATGACCTTATAATCCGCCAGCGGTGCCCGATTATTTCGGGTCGGCTACCCGCACCACAAGTTGATTCTGCCATCTCTGTCTAATGGAGTGGTGAAAGCTAAGCCCTCTGCCTTTGTGCTTTAGCCCGCGTGAGATTAGGAATATGATGTTATGCAAGATGATAACGTTCATCAATGCCATCATCTATGCTGCTCGCTTGACATCCGTTATTAATGCTGCAAGTGTAATCGGCTACGCCTGCGCAGTGAGAGCTAACTAGATGTCCTGTAATTAAAGAAGTCATCATCAAATTCGACTCAGCTTATTCCCTAATAATTTGTCGACAAATGAAAATGAGCGCAAAAGCCGTAGAAATTTTGGAGGAATTAGTTTTAATACTTAATACCAACAAGTCTGTAATTGAATAGATTGGATTAGTAAAACCTGTTTGATTGAATGATTACAACCACACAGGTATGTTCGTTAGAAACTTACAAACATACACAAAGACACACACACACAAATATCTCGTTCACTCTCTATCTCCCTCTCTCTCTCTCTTTCTATATATATATATATATATATATATATATATATATATATATATAGATAGATAGATAGATAGATAGATAGATAGATAGATAGATAGATAATGAATACATACCTACACACATGAATAGCACACTGTAATGTAATAATGATACGAGAATAACTTTAATCTCTCTCTCTTATATACACACACATACAGATGAGAGAAAGATCAGATGGAATAAAATTCCACTGTTCGTAGCGTTTACATTTAAAAGTGCTCAGGAGAAACTAAAGCAAGATGTTATTATTATTATAAGTGATTATTATAAAATATGTTGAAATCGCTACAAAAAAGCTTCCATATTTCAATACTTTGATTGAACTTCTTCAGGTGATGTTAAGTAACTGGATGTTTAATAAAAATTAAAATGTTTTTTTCATTTGTCTTAAAAATTATTTAATCACCAGTTACTTACCGACGCCTGAAGAAATACAATCAAAGTATTGAAAAATAGAAACTTCTGTGTAGCGGTTTCAACTTGTTTTTATTATGATCTATGCGTAGTGATTTACACATATTTTTATTATAATCGCTTATAATAAAAAAAATATATATATATATATATATATATATATATATATATATATATATATATATATATATATATATATATATATATATATATATGAGCTGTGTTACTGTGGAGCATTTCAAAAGTCGTGTTTCTGAATATCAGCAGTTATATATAAATGATAGATAACCTAGACGGTTCGAATCAATTCAACAAAAAAAAAGTGAATAGAAACATGAATTTCGATAAGTTTATGCAAAATATCGATCTCAATATAAACAGACTTATTCGAAAATTGGAAAAATCCAATAAAAAATTAAACAGACCTTGTATGTTTCTATTTCATCAAACTTGTTTTTTTTATGAATAGTTCATGCTTAAATACATATACATAGATATACATACACACACACGCACACACACACACACACACATATATATATATATATATATATATATATATATATATATATATATATATATATAGTGAAAGACCGTTTGTAGACTTAAACTGCTCAATATTAGGGGTAGAATGTATGTAAATATAAAAGTGAAATTGAAGTCAACACCCAGATATGACACTCTGTTTCATGCTAAACGCAATCCTCGTGAGATGTTGATTGCCTTTAACATGAAAGAGACTGTCGCCTCTGGGTCCTGACTTCACTTTCCACTATATATATATATATATATATATATATATATATATATATTAATACACATGCCCCACAACGTACATATATGTGCGTATACATTAAAACTAGAAAATACGCACCACCACACATTCACAAACAGAAACATATATACATATCTCTTGTTGTTAACCCTTTTGGATTCTCATGGTTGGTTATAGAATAGCAGTTGGATGATTCGTTTCTACGGCTTATCAACCCTTTGCATGTTATCTAAAGACAGACTTTATTTGAGATTGCCAGAGTAATTTTTGTATGTGGAGGAAATCATGATTTAGTGGTAGCTGAATTCCACATTGGTCGGCCGAGCTATGAAGAGAGAGGGCGAGAGAGTCCAAAATAATATTCTTATTATACTACAACCACGCTCTCCCGTAGACATCCTTGCTCCGTTTTGATCTTAGTTCTATTAAACAACATTTCTTAGAAAGACATAGCCATGTACCTAATATCGAATAGATATTAGTTGATAACACAAAAATACTCACACATACACACAATTAAAAGAACCTTCAGATATTGGAAACCATATATATTACAACAAAGCAACCCTCACTCAAAAAAAAAATCCGTTTCAAACTAGTCATAGTAGATTATGTTGCATCTAAACATATGGCTCTTATGTTAATGTTCTCTCATGTGGTATGACGCCATAGAGCAGTATCACAAATTTACGACCCACGTCTTCTATTCCGCGACAGTTCTTGTCGTATAGCAAACTTCTATATTAACATGACAGAATATCATATTTGATGGTGAATAGCTTTGTTTGAATGTCCATATAAACATTGTGATAATGGCTCATGTTAGCCGAAAATTTAGATCGGGCAACAGCATAATAAAAATATATCCAAATGTTCAACAGATTTTGTCTTTATTTTCTCTCGCAATTAAAGCATCTATACGAAGCTTAGAACGGCTCATGGTCAAACATAATAGACATTTGTTGTCTGTTATATTTAACAATGTATGTTTGAAGATGTTTGTATAAAAATACTGTTATGGTGTCCACCCCTTTTTCATACAAGTGGACTCGACCAGAGTGTACTTGGACTGCTGCCGTTAAATACCCAGAGTCAGTCAGAGATTGAGATTGAGGTAGAGTAATAGTGAGAGGTAACCGCTTGTAGAAGTCACAGTCACGTAGACTCTAAGGAAGTCCTACTTCGAGATTGGGTTTACCAGACTGAAAATATATATTATTATTGCTATTAACCGCGTTTCTGTATCTACTAACCGTATTACCAATTGTATTATTGTGCAAATACATTAATTTGTTATATTTAATTCCTGCGTTTGTCATTCATTGGAGACCGAATTTCATCTCGGAATCCACAACAAATACCTTTACAAACTTTATCGGCAGGTTTCTCACGCCAAAACAAGGACAAATGTCCATATAAACAGATGTCCGTAAATCTTTTCTACCGTCAATTTTAAGCTTAATAAATGATACAATGATGATACTTTCATTGGGATTTCATATGAAAACTTGGCGGCGCCCACCTCATCTCCAAGCTTTTGACCGACTTTCAAACACCAGGGAATATGCTGTGATTCGCCCCATTTTTTAAATTTATAATTGTCCTCCTCAACCAGTTACTATGCAGATATATAGAACCCAACCAGTCCTACTATTCACCCATATTTGGGAGAGAAAAGATAGATACATACTTTTCCCATGATTTTAGAACTTAAGTGACTAATGAACTCCACTGGAATTCGAACTCGGCTCTCAGATTCTCCAATCAATGCAGCTACCTATTGCTCTATCGACATTTTTTTAAATGGTTTAAATTCGACAATTTTATAATGTTATTTCTTTAAACTTTATTTTTAATGGATACACATATTTGAGTAGATGTACTGTTCTTATTTATTTATTTATTTAACAGTATAATTATTTACAGACCAAAATGTTCGAGATATCTTGTTAGAAATGTATGCGCTCTCCGTCAGGTAGATGGAAATAAATATACTGTTTAATAAATAGATAAAAACAAAGTATCTACTCAAATATTAGTATCCATTAAAAATGTCGTTTAAAGAAACAAATTAATATATATATATATATATATATATATATATATATATATATATATATATATATATATATATATATATATATGTGTGTGTGTGTGTGTGTGTATATATATATAGAGAGAGAGAGACAGAGACAGACAGACAGACAGAGAGAAAGACTGACAGACAGACGGTAAGGCAGATTAAGAGACAGAAAGAGTGAATACGAGATTTTAAATCAAAATTATATATATTATTACAGTGAGCAACTAATGAATTTAGTGTTTATTTTGTAAAGAATCTTATTTGTGTAGATATAATTATTATTTAAGTTCCCAGAGGTTTCTCGTATGTTTTGTTTCCGACATTTATTACAGGTAGTGATTAAATACAGCTTATTTTGTTTTGTATCAAATATTTTCTTGTTTTAGAAATAATTGTGAAAAATTTTATGTTAAGCTTAGAAAATATTTTGAATTGTAGTTATGATAGAGTTGGTGAGTAGAACAATACACCTTGATTCGATGAATTTGTCAGTAAGGTCCTCTTTGCTATTTTGAAATATTTTACGAATCTTTTGTTTCGTGTTGAATATGAAATAATTAGGGTATTTGAGGAGTTTAAAACTATTTTAATATATTTCTCCTCTTCATGTAAACATTGAAGTCTGCAAATTCCGAGTGCTATTAAATAAAATCCGATTATTATTTTGTTTTTTTATTTTATGATGAGAATAGATATTTATGAGGTCATTTTTATTAGTTGACGTTACTTCGGTTAGACATGATCTACGAAACGTAAATATTGTTTGTTTCTATTTCATAAATGAATTCTATTGTGTTTTCGACATCGTTTACTTTATCTACAAGGTCAGATAAATTAGTTTCGCAGGAATATATTAATACGAGTGAGCTCAAAAATTCATAGAGTGCCTATGAAGGAGTGATGCTAGAACTGTGAAATATTTCAAGCATTAATTTCAATTCGTAATAACTGCGTCGTTTCCTTCCAGTTAAACTGATATTCGACTGTTCAAAGACAACTGTTCTTCCTACTGATGATAATACTTCAACAGCATATATGACGTTATCATCACTGCGATACTTTTTCCAAACAAAGTGAATTTTATGTTGTCAAACACATGATAGCTAAATTAGGAGAATAGAGAGTGTGATCAACGAGTTTAAATCTATAGTCAAACAGAGCAACCATTGAAATCAAATCTGTTGGAGGATTGTTCTTGGGAAACAGACCCATTTCGGGAGTTCTATCTTGATAGCCTTCCATAACTGCCATGTTAGTAATGCTACAAACATTCATATTCTGGCTTCTATCTCCAAAATCCATCCAATAGCCATCAAGAGAACGGGGAATAAGTTTTCAAAAATGGAACAGTAGAGGAAAACTGGATGAGGCGGTCACATCAGGAAGACGGGCCATCATTTCAACTTAGAGTTAAAGAGATCAGTTAGAAAAGATACAACTCACTCCATCCCCTATGATATTCCGAAGTGTAGTAAAAAATGACTTGAGAATGAAATCGTACGTGAAACGTGTGAGGCACCTTGTTACTTCATGACACAAAGTTGTAAGATTAGAGAGAATGAGGATCGTGTTGAATAAGATGGAAAATGATCCTGGAATAATATATATATATATATATATATATATATATATATATATATATATATATATATATATATATATATAGTGATTTTCCAAGCGTAGCTTAAATGTGAATCAAGAACGAAAGTATGGAGCACACAATGAGGATCGGACCCACTACTCAGGCGTAATTGTTCTCATGAGACAAGCTTGCTAACCATTACACCGCCATTACTATATATATATATATATATATATATATATATATATATATATATATATATATATATATATATATATATATATATATATATATATATATATATATATATATATATTTGAACTTAATTCCAATGATTCGTGACCTTTCGATCCTTAACTATCATTAATTAATGATGAGCATGTCATTTTCGTTTATGATCAATTTCATCATGATTCTTTTATTAAAATGGGAGAGCAATTATACATCCTTATTGCTCAGCGTGGAGTGGAGTGCAATAATGTTGTTAAAGTACTCGGAGAATTACAGTAAGATATCCTTAATTGTTCAAACAATCTAAAAAGTAAACAATTTTGCTGTTATATGATTGGGACAATTTTGCTGTTACACCTCGTATATATATATATATATATATATATATATATATATATATATATATATATATATATGTTTCAATAGATAATATGGACAACTGTTGTCTATTTATTTTATGTAAATTCTTTTCATAACGTCTGATAAGTTTAATAACATTATCATTAAACGAAGAAAGAAAATCACAATATTGATCCATATTTTTTCATTCAATCTAAGATTTCGGCTCACATAAGCCATTATCAAAGATGTCAGTTACTGTACAATATATTAAGCAATACACGGACAAGACAGTGATGATAGTCTGTTATTGTTTACATGGATGATTTCCAAGACAACGATAAACACGTGCATATAAGAAGCTAGAAGCGAAAATCGCACCGCAGCTCATGACGTCACGCATGACCACGCGAGAATTAATTCGAGAAGTATTAATATGGGAAGCCGTTGGTATAAACCAATAGCTTCTGTTACCAATTATAGATATTTAAGGATATTTGTAGAGACGCCATATTTGATTTTATTTAGGTTAGGTTTCAACTGTTTGATGTATACAGCTTCAAGGATTTTTAGTTTTTGTCTATTGTTTTTATGTTTAGGTATAATTGTGTTTTCGACAAGGTTTTAAGGAATTGTGTCTGCGGCCAGGAATGTTGATTTAAATGCCTAAAAATGTTAGATTTTTTCATTCAATGTAGTTTGAAGCGTCGTGAAAGAGAGTTTGTTTGTTTGACCAACATAAATATATATATATATATATCAGACACACATATTACTTTCTGCCCAAATTACTAAACATCAGCCATTTTCTGTTTACAGTTAGTATTTTTATGTTGTTGTTTTTTTTGTCCAAGATATTAATGTAAATATATGATGCAAACGCCTTGTGATTAAAGAAATAAACAAATACGCCAGTTCTTTCTACTGTAGATCAAAACATTAACATCTCAATTACTCTTATTTCGAATGACAAATGATGTCTAAAATTGTCAGATCGCATTAATGCGGACATTTTCTAAAATTATCACGCATTTTCTTTAATAAAAATTAGTATAAAAATATAAGAAAAATGCATGGGCAGGATTAAAAATTACAGAAAAAAGATAGAAAAAGAGATTATAAAAATTAACATTTCATGTTGACAGCGATTTCAATGCTTAATCAGCAATCCGAACTTTCTGTAGTCTTTGGCCCATATACAAGTTTCCTGTCTATGTTCACCTTTGCTATGACTCGACAGATATCGGCCACTATTCAACAAATTTAGCACAATAATTACAAATGGCGACTATCTAAGCGTAGCTTAGATGTAGCACAGTGCCGAAAGTAGTGAATACCCAGTGACCATCAATCTCACTACTTAGTTTAAATGTATTCTAACTCGAATCTTGTTTAACATTAAACCACGTCAAACTAACTAACAATAAATTATCTCTCTGTGTGCATGTGTATTTAAATTAAATATGGATGAAATTCCGGATATGCGTATCTCTATACAATTAGATGCAAATAGCAAAGTGATTCATGAAATAAAACGTGATTATTTGTGCAAATAAACTTTTAAGCACAGTATTTAAATTTCGGAGCGGGAAACTTCTGTAAAGCAGATATAAAACAAAATAAATTCTCATTGTATATGAAAATATCTATCTCCGATTTTTTATAATTATATCTTTTACTCAACTCACCGCATGCAATGCTACTAATAAGCAGGGAGTGTAAGTGAAAGAGAAGACTGAGAATAGAGTGCAGTGAGGGAATCACGAAAGATGAAGGGAATTCAAGACATAAAATGGCGATTGGCATTGTATTTAAATGTTGGAAGATTGTAGTTATCATGGAAACAAGGAAATAGGAGTTCTACAGATGGAAATGAGTGAAGAGAAACTTAACGTAGAAGCGTCGGTTGAATTTAGCTATTTGAACAGTAAAATGTTTGGAACCTATATGCCAACCCTGTGGCACGCTTAAATTAATATATTCTGGGCGCAAGGGAAAATATTTGTACAAAAGATAAAGAGAAGCCATGTCACCTCGGGGAGAAATAGACTGAAGTCGAAATGTCTGGACAGGATGAAAAATTTCGAAATTTTTTTTTTTAATAAAATTTTCAAATTAAATTTTATTAGGAATGAAAATTTGCCATGTTCGAGTATTCTTTTTTTTCAGTATATGATTATGCAATCTTTTTTCAGAATATTATTCTGGAATTTTAATTTCGTTGCAATCTACACGCTGATTCGCATGCCTGCACCCCCGACTGTATTTCTTGTATTGACTTAACATCGGTTCCAAAATTGATAAACTTCTGGTTGGATACTTGCAGACTAGTGCAAACTGACCAGTATGTCCATCTAGACACACATAAGAGTAACCACGATCAATGATCGCGTTAGTCTCAAATATAAACCTGACTAAAGTTTGTCTATAATTTCAGTTGTAAACTTAACCATTTCTTGCCTATATATTCAAGGCTAAACGCTGCCAATGTTTCGTCTTCAAGAATAAAAACAAACTTTACCTATAGACGGAAGCATAAAACTGTTTAATTTTCGCCTATAGACAGAAGTATAAATCCTTCTGAGTTCTTCCTATTTACACAGTTACAAATTATGCCAACAATTACTTATAGATTCAAGTGTAATGTAACGTTAACAGATACAGACTAAAGAATACATAATCTGATTGCTGATCGCCTCAAGTATAAACACGAGAAATGCTAACTTATAAGCTCAAATATAATAATAGGAAAAGTCAACATTAAATAACCAACATCTGTCTCTCTTATTTTCAAACCGTGTTCTTTTTTTCCTGTAGGAACTTATTGGGGTGAGAATCTATCATTTTTATATTTGGAATAAGGTTTTCAACTTTGTCGAAAGGCTTGTTATAAAAAATTACAAGTTCAATCCATGAGCTTCGTAGTTCGAACTCAGACTAAGAGGGGGAAAAAAGTGCCAGCAATGACTGAGCTGTAACAAAGAAAAAAATGCCATTTCACAAGACATGGACTGCAGACGAAGAACAGTCTAATCACTGAGATTGAATACAGCTTTCAAGTGGAAATTCCCTGGAGGCCATCTTGGTCAATATATGACCGGAAAAGACAGAAGATCACAACGGCTGAATTGTTGTGCTCATAATAACAAAGATGTATACATTATTTAAATAATGCAAATAATGCTTGCTTGTCATTCTTCTATGTAGTTATGTTGTTTAATTTAGTCTTACTACATGTATTTTACAAATGACACTTCTCTCAATTCCGGAATATGTCATAGCTGAAAATATTGATAAAGTGTCATGGTGACATTTTATTATTAACATCTTTTAAATTAATTCATTCATTTGTAAATGTAACACATTCCCCTTGGAACGTTGTACTCTCCTTCAATCCTTTATTGTATCATTTATGATTATTACACTTCTTCCTTCAATGACATGATCCTTCAGTCCGGGTAAGGGTGATCATATGCCTCAAAAATTTCCCTTCATTTGTATATCTAAGAAATGCTCGGCCATTACTATTTCTCTCATTACCTAAGTCATTATATAGTTTCTTCCATTTTTCCATCTGACTTCTGGCCTCCAATATGCCGAGTGACTTTCAGATTCTCCAAGACCTATTTCCCTATTTGTTTAGCTGTTGAAGGTAATAACGGGAGGTTGTTTCTGTTATTTGGTTAACATCTCTGTCCGTCATTTTGTAGCACGTCCACGAAATTCGAAGTAATATATTCGCCATGACCTACATATATTATTCGCTCGAATACATTTGTATACAGTTTTAGTTTAGTTTAGTTTTTCCTTCCGCTTGTGCTGTTAGACGTGGCAATAGACACATTCGTCTATCAGCAGCAAGGCGAGCAGCCTGGAGGAGAGATATCCTCGAGCTCTGAGAGTTTCTGCTGCTGAGTCGATCCAGCGTCTTTTTGGTCTACCTCTCCCTCACTGGCCAGAGTATTTGAGGATGTATGCTCGTAGGGCTGGTTGTTTGAAAGGCATACGAGTGAGGTGTCCGAACTACATGATTCTCTGTCGTTCGATGTGTTGTATGATTGGTATTGCTCCTACCATACCACGTATGCCACGTTCCTGATCTTATCTCGTCCGGTCTTTTCCACGGCTTTTCTCAGGCCCTTCATCTCACAAGTGATGTTTTTCCTCTCAAGGGATTTGTTAGGGGCCATGTCTGGCACTGGTATGTCAGTGTTGGTAGGAAAATGGCGTTGATGAGGTTTACCTTGGTACTCATGGAAATGCTATGATGTTTTAGAAGATGAGTAAGTTGGTAACTGACTGCGTTGGCTTTCTGACATCCGGTCTCGATTTCTCTGTCTAGTTTGCCGTTTTCCTCCCAAAGCCCAACCCCTTATCCTCGTCAAGGGAGGTGGAAACAAGTAATTCTAGCCAACGGGGCACTGGTGAAGCTGTGACTCGCCCGGTCTTGTTCACGGCTTTTCTCAGGCCCTTCATCTGACAAGTGATGTTTTTCCTCTCAAGAGATTTGTTAGAGGCCATGTCTGGCACTGGTATGTCAGCGTTGGTAGGAAAATGGCGTTGATGAGGTTTACCTTGGTACTCATAGAAATGCTATGATGTTTTAGAAGAGGAGCAAGTTGGTAACTGACTGCGTTGGCTTTGTGATATCCGGTCTCGATTTCTCTGTCTAGTTTGCCGTTTTTCCTCCCAAAGCCCAACCCCTTTTCCTCGTCATGGGAGGTGGAAACAAGTAATTCTAGCCAACGGGGCACTGGTGGAGCTGTGACTGGCTTCGCGGGCCGACCGTGGATAAAAATTGCTCAAGGAAACAAAAGGCGTGTACTGGTAACTGTTTATATATTTCTTAACGTGTTTGACGCCATACATCACATGAATATGAAAGTCGGGATTTTGATGAGGTTATTTCAGAACATCACACGGGTTTTTATTTGCATTATTTACATTACTTGGATTGTTACCCTCATCTTCATTTCACCAACGTTTCGAACGTTGTACGCTCTGGCCTTCTTTAGGTGACTGGAATTTCAAACCCAAACCTATATTTCGTCCACCTCGGTAGATTGTTCGAGTTCCACGTGCCATGCCTCTTCAAGATGTCTCAGTTATTCCCCTTTAACTCAACTCTTCAAGTTTTGGTTCGCCACCGCTGTGGCCTGGTATTGAACTCACAACTCTTAAGGTCTAGTCACTGGATCTAACCAACGTCTTTATCTACTGAAGATGAGGATAACAATCCGAATAATTTAAATAATGCAGGTAATTATGATACCTCATCTCAGAGATATAGACAGGCGTGTTTTTATGTTAATTTTTGGGTTTGTGGCATGTTGTGGTGTTGTGTGAAACCAGCGAAGCCTATTTTATGTTTACTTATAACTATATTAAATTTCTTATAATCGATTTATACACTGAAGTGTTTAGCATTTATTAATTTCACATCTTTAAATGGATCAAACAATTATTAAGACTTTTGAGCACTAGTACCGATTCCAATGAAAATGTGAAAGCCAATTAGAAAACAATAACAGTTAATCCGTTTTAGCATACCAAATCGCTTGTCAAAATGGATCTCTTCTCCTAGTAGGAAAATTAAGCTGAGATGAAAAAGAACAGAAAAAAGGTAGTCAATTGTTTTCGAATTCTCTTCAAATGACGAATAAAACATGTACTTTCGATTGAGGGCTATAAGGTCTTCCCTGTGTGTGGACTACTTTATAAATGACTTTAAATATATGCCATGGTAGGAAACTGTATATTATGGGTTATTTTGGGAGGAGGAAGATATTTTTACCAATTTCAGTTATTCATCAGTTTTTGCGTCCAACGTGTCTTTTCCCTTGGGTGATTCGGGGGCACCCAGCGTGGATCGAAATCACTATTCGTCGTAATCGCTCTAGCGAGACAAGCTTAATAACCATTACACCACGTCTAAATGCCAAAATGATTTTCTCGGCGTAGCTTAGATATTGCACAAGACAGACCTAATTATTGAATCATAATTGCCGTAGCGATACAAACTTGCTAACCATTACAATACGTCGAAGCACTACTTGCGCCAACATGAATCCGTTTATTATGATCTTACGTTTTTCCCTTATGGCAGAGTGTTCTTCCCTATTCCAATTAACCTGATATTTTCTCTCAGAACAAATACACACGCACACACACACACGCACACACACACACATACACATATATATATATATATATATATATATATATATATATGAGTGTGTGTGTACACGCGAGCGCGCACACACTACAGTTCAAAATTTTGAAGTCACACCTGGTAATCT
>CAHIKZ030001258.1:1972500-2005000 GCA_903632075.3 Acanthosepion pharaonis
ATACTAAAGAATAGAATTATTCAATAAAATCCTCATTGGCTTCAACCAAAACCTCCAGAAGAGTTGCAGGAGATTTTGAAGTCTTCTGGGCGGTTTCCTTGTTCATTTGGTGAATACTGCTGTAATCCATGCCTTCATTTCATCTTTGGTGTTAAAAGGAGAGAGTTATGTTGTTCTCTCACTCAACTGACACCGCCACATAATTAAGAAGGGTGTTGCATTTTGGCAAGTTAGCTAGCCAGATAAATGCATATATATATATATATATATATATATATATATAAAGAGAGATAGAGATCTATGTGTATATACACATGTGTCTATATATGCACTTTTATATATATATATATATATATATAATTACATCAATCATTCACACAAAAAACAAATATAGAAGTTAAGGATTTAAATGGCGATAATACATCTTCGCAAACAATTTCAATAAGATGCACTAACCCCGAACGATATGATTCCTGTTTATAAATTCCAGTTTCAAGGTCTTTTTAGTTTTACAATATTCAGAGGATGGATAAATTTTTTCTATATATATATATATATATATATATATATATATATATATATATATATATATATATATAGTGGACAATTTTATCCATCCTCTGAATATAATGCTCGCATTATACCAGTTCTTTCATATGTGAATAATCACAGTAAAATGAATAAAAAAAAAATTTAGAACAATAGGTTAAATTCAACATATCTGACAGGCGAATTATACTAAAAAGAAAAAGATGAAATTATTCGTACCCTAGAAAATATCGTTTAAAATTGATTGATTCGTGGAAGTAATCTCCATAATTATCATACTGTTGAATTCTTCATGGCTATTTATTCAGTAGAATATTTGTGATAATTCTAGCCAAAAGCATCACATGGTGCATAGCGTGTCACTATTGCTATTCTTACGTTAAGAATAGGATGAGGAAGACAAAGGAGGTTAACTTGAGACAGAATTATTAACTTCCACATAGAGAATAGTTAGAAAACTACTTCTAACCGATTAGCTATCCCTAGATCTATGCTACTGTCCATTATAACGAAGTTTAAACAGTTTGGCACGACAGAGCATTTGCCTGGATGTGGAAGAAAACCCAAATTGTCATCTAGAACTGCACGACAAATGTGCGGCGAGATTAATTAAGAATTGTTTTGAAAGATATCGCCAAAAGTTTGTATACGAAGTAATTGCTCGCATAATAAAACCTCGTTTAATTAGAAATAGCGTGTATGGAAACCGATCACAGCGAACCTCTCTTCACAATGTCACATTGTTGCTCGGTTTAATTTTGCCAAAATGTTCTTGAAGAAGGAAAATTGCTTTCGGGAACAAGTATTATAGTGTGATGAAACAAATTGTTTTTACATAATCATGTACAAAAGGTTTGGCGCAAGAAAGATAAGGCCTTCCTGCCAAAGAACACAGGGGTGGCACTCAAATGGGGAGGTAGCTCGATGATGTTTTGGGTTGTGTTAGCTCAAGGGAGACAGGAAAACTAATTGCAATAAGAGGAATGATGAAAATCTTCAAGCTATATAAAAACCCTGGATGAGAATCTCAACTATCAGCGCAAAATCTTCATCTCGATATGCGATCTACATTCAAGCAAGATAACGTGGCTTCAGTAAAAGATTACAGTTCTGAAATGGCCTTAAATGATTCCTGTCTTGAATCCTATTGCAAATCTATAACAAGAATTGAAATTTCGAATAAATCGTCAGTCAGCAAAAAATCTTTCAAACATTGTAACCATTGAATGGAAGAAAATCCCAGAAAAGACTCATCCAGATCTCATGAAAAACTTTAGAAAACGAATTCAGCAAGTTAGAGGCCATGCTATTGTCTATTAATATTGAGAAAATTGTCAATGTTTTCTATTCTTCATACTGTACGAATACTTTTGTTTTTCCTTATTTTGTATCATTCCCCTGTCAAATTTGTTGTATTTAATCTATTGTTCTGAAAATTGAGTTTTATATCCTTTTTCCGTGCTTACTGGAATCATTCTAAGAAATGAATAAAATATTCAAACTTGATGGGTGTACGAATAATTTCGTCGTTGACACACACACACACACACACACACACACACACACACACATATATATATATATATATTATATTATATTATATTATATTATATATATATATAATGTAAAAAGAAAAACAGACAACTTTAAGGTTCCATTATAATAATTTATTTCACCAGAGCCCTTTTAAGGTAAGCTGGATCATCAGATAACACTTCCAAAAATGAAAAGAAAGATACAATGAAAATTCATACTTTTGACGGGTAGTATCAAGTTTATGTAATTTAACAGAAAGGGTAGGGAGGAGTGGTGGGAAAGACATGGTTGAGTTTAGAGAGGGTTAATTTTAATATTTCTTTCAATTATACCTAGTATTGGTGGAGGCGGGATCAAGCCATGTCCTATTTAAACGGTTAACTTAACGGAAGTGATATATTGAAATGGGAGGGGAGAAGAGAGAAAAAGAAAAAAGAAAGAACGGGGAAGTAAAAAGAAAGAAGCTGTAATTAGGTTTTACGTAGGAAGAAAGGGGTGGTATATTTTTAGCAATTTATGTAAAGAATAGATTTTAATATTTGATAGTAATTTAAATGTAACAAAAAACACGAAGAAATTAAAAAAATTGCTAGCAATTTAAATATTTAACTCTTTTACAAATAGCTTATGTGTTTAATATAACTTAAATACTGTATTCGTTAACACATTCATAGAGAACACATTAAAAGGATTTTTTAAAAACTATAACAGTTTACTGATGGTAATCTTTTAATATTGAAAATGAGTGTTAAGGTAACATCTTTATCAGTTTGAATCTAATTCATGAATTTAACTATTTGGGACTACCCATACGAATTACAAGGATTTTTTTATAACTTATATATATATATATATATATATATATATATATATATATGTGTGTGTGTGTGTGTGTGTGTGTGTGTGTGTGTGTGTATACTTACATTCATACAGTGCAGGGATTGTGTAGAATTCACTTGCTATCAAATTCTGCGTTATGTACAAGCTTCCAATGTTTTGTTACCGTTTGTTATGTCCGAATCAGCGACTTAATCAGGCAACTGGAATGTAGTGACGTTTAAGAAACAGCATCCGTTATTCTATCGAATATAAACAGTCCATATATATTTACTTTTAAATCACACGCCCCAATACACGCACACATACATACGCACGTATACATTATATATATATATATATATATATATATATATATATATATATATATATATATATATATATATATTATGGAGAGAGAAATAATTAAAAAATAGTAAATAGATTTATCTTTTGTGGTGAAGAGTTACAGGAGTCCTTACGCAGCTGACTTCAACTGAAAATATGGTTTATTAATGAAATATTTGTGGAAGCAAAATTCAATGTCATTTGCTTTTCTGTCTTTCTACTCAGTGAGAATAAGGACATCGTACTTTATACTGTTGAAGTTTGTTCTCAAGGATTTGCACTGGATCTGATGTTTTACCATTATTTCTGTCCTGAAAGACTACGAAGACGGCTCTATGTCGTGTATTTGCACGCTCTCACCAAGATGTCAGATAATTAAGGCTGGAGACTATTTGTCAGTTATCAGACACTTCCACTTTTCCTTGTTTGCAACCATTACTTTCGATCATTTTACAAAATATACTTCCAAAATATACTTCCAGAATATATCATAGTTTCGCGTCATTTCCGTTTTATTAAAAGGTTAAAAGAATATACAAGTTGCGTTGGATAAATTGTTGTCTAAATTGCGGAAAAATGAAAATAATACGGACATCTCATTTTAACAGGTATATTTATCAAAATCTCTTTGTTAAATTTTGGGAATTCTGCTAGAATCCTTGCCTTCAGTTTATCTTTGGTGCTACAAGAGTTTTGCCGGTGGCTCTCTCAACTGTGGCCCGCACATAATAATCAAGGCGTTTGCAGTCTGGGGAGTTAAGTGGCCATATGTAAGGGGTGATATGGTCGCAAAAATTATCTGACAGCCATGATTGCCTTATCCTTCTTGCTAGAAGTAGAGACTTCCAGCAGCCTCCCTCCCTCTTTACCGAAGGAAGCACTTGATGTAGATGTCTGTGCTGAGTCTGAAACCCTCAGCAACAAATTTGGGAGATCTTTTCTTATCAGAACGATCAGGGTATGTTTTCGGAGCTACTTTACCTTCGTAATCAGACTCATCTAAATATTTCTGAATCCTCTGCATTATCTTCAGATTGATACCCAAACACTCTGAAATGTTTGTATTGCAGCTACCGGTGCGAATGCCAAGCAGTTCAGCACGCCGTTTTCAAGTTTCTGGCTGAATAAATTGCAACAGGGTTTTCGTTTTCTCTTAGACGGTCTCCCGATGACCCTTGAATCCTATTGCAAATCTATAGCAAGAATTGAAAGTTCGAATAACTCGTCAGTCAACAAAAAATCTTGATCAATAAATAAAAAAAACAACGTGCATGCGCGACATTATAAACATAAACTGCGACTATTTACCAATTGCACACTTTATATGCTGCAAGTATTGCTTGCATGCTTTTGTTTTCTATTTTCGTCAGCCTTATCATTGCTTGAATAAACATGTTTTAATTTTCATTAGAGATTTAGATGAATCTTGGTTAGCGTTGAGGTTAACAACGTCGAAAGTAAAGAATGTACCCCCGGTGATCATTTCACTGGATTCCGTCTTGTTAATACTCTTGGGAAAGGCATGCTTTGAACTTCTTCCTGTTGCTAGTTAAATAGCAAGGTAGACTGTGTTGTCTAACCTTGAGCTGATAACATTTCTAGAAGTGAAACTGAATTTGAAACTAAACTGAATCGAAAGGGACATAATCAGGTTGTTTTACTCTAGTCACACAAGTATCTATTGTCCGCTCGACCCTAACGGATTATGTAACATGTAACGGCTGAAACTGATTGACGAGAGTTTTCTCCAGTCTCGCATAATTTTCTAAGTAGATTCACCACAACAACTGATGTGCAGATAGGCTCACCCTTTCTTTAGATGTGTACTTTCTACACAAAATATTTCTCGCACCATCTACTAATTTTTTCAAGATATTCATCCATTTGAAATTTCAGTATTGATGACGGAGTCCATTAACATGTTTTTTATTTATTTATTTAATCGACTTCAACCCAAGTAATATAGGAAAATCCCCAAGATATATGAGCTTCCTGGATGCGGAAAATTAGAAAACTGAGACATTGCTAAGGAGCAAGATAAAAGCAGAGTAATTAAGAAATCAGTAGATAGCATTTCAATTTTTGAAGATTAAAGTTGACTGGAAGCCATGAAGCCGGAATTGAGTTCCACAAGCGAGAAGTACGGGAAAAGAAACTGCTAGCATAAAACTTACAGTTACATCGAACCAACTCAACTGTAAATTGACGAGATCTCGTCACCAGTCTCGTACTGCGCTTAAATTCCTAAAGTATAGGTACCATAGCTAGGAGCTCATCCGAACTCTTACCATGAACGTATTTGCAAACAAAAAGGTACAGGGAGGCAACTTTATGGCGGTGGAAAAGTGACAGAAGACGACAGGCTTGATTAAAACCAATAATATTTCTGATTCATCTTTGGATTTTATGAAGGATATATAGATATATAGCATTAGCAACAGGACCATATGTGGCAAGAATATTCTGAACGTGGACGAATGGTTAAACTATAGTCTTAAGATGTTCTATATTTATGGGATAAAGTGCTTTATATCAGAGATAGACCGTATGTAAATAAAAGAGTGAACATAGAAGTCAACACTTAGAGGCGACAGTCTGTTTCATGCTAGATGCAATCGTCAGGTCCCGTGTGCTGTTATTTTTCTCGGCTATTTATATATACGGGTCGGTGGTGTATTGTGGGTAGTCTACTTTGGCGGTTATTTTACCGGAAGATGTTTATTTGTTTATTTATTTATTTGGGTTAAATTATTTTGTTTCTTTTTATTTATTTTCATTTCTTATCTTATATATATATATATATATATATATTTATTTTAATCAGTGTTTTTTAACGTAGTAAAAATTTGTTCTACCATGAAACAGACTGTCGCCTCTAAGTGTTGACATCTATGTTCATATATATATATATATATATATATATGCACATTTCATTGAAAACGACAGACAAGGTTCTTTTATTTTGTTTTTTCATACAATTTCTCATGCGATCTATTATTTGTGAACATGGACATAATATCCTGACCGTGTTTTGAAACAAAAAAGGAAAACATTTTATAAAACATACATACGACAAACTATTTCTTATTTTAAAAGTTAATATATAATCCTTGAAAAATGGCTAAATGTATAGCCGAAAGCGCTCGGATAAAAAGAACATTCAAGCAGCTTTTGTATAATTTATCGTCCAAAAAGATTTTTTTTAGATCGCAATGAGAAATTGTAAAAAAAAAATTAAATAAAAAGCACCTTTTCTGTCGTTTACAATGAAATGCGCATGAAAGAAGGACGGCTGCCTATATATATATATATATATATATATATATATATATATATATATATATATATATATATATATATATTGTGTGTATTTAGGCAGCATTTTTTCATTCATACACGTTTTATTAAATAATATATACAAGTGTTGTCTATTTTATGTAAATTCTTTTCATAACGCATGATAAGCTTAATAACATTATTATTAAACGAAGAAAGAAAATCACAATATTGATCCATATTTTTTAATCCAATATAAGCTTTCGGCTGACATAAGCCATTATCAAAGATGTCAATTACTATACACTATATTAAGCAATATACGGACAAGACACTGATGATAGTCTGTGATTGTCTACTTGGATGATTTCCTAGCAACGATAAACACGTGCATATAAGACGCTAGAAGCGAAAATCGCACCGCAGCTCATGACGTCACGCATGACCACGCCTGAGCCATACTTCTTGAATTCACTCTTTCAATATAGTCCTTTCTCGTCATGTCCAACGAGAACTTTAACTGAGGAGGCGCAACACGTCATTCTCTTTAAAGTTACCATAAGCCATGCTGATGGAAGGCAGAAAGGAGTCACTTTGATTATTAATATAAATCAGTTTAAATGGAGGTATTACAATTAACAAGCCATACTTTGTTTCCGTTAATAACAGACTGCACATCGTTTTTGACACAACGATTTAGTAATGTGGAATGTCAGTATCTTTATTATGTCATTATATTGTCTTCGAGTTACATGTGATATCCATTTTAGCTGTTGTTTTTGTTGTTGAAAGACTTCAAGTGATGTGGTTTCTGTTATCTCTTACGTTTTTTTAATAATCCGTATCTAAAAAAATGATAACTCCTCATTTCAGAAATTCAGACAAAAATGTTTTATATATTGTCACATTTATTTGTATTACTATAGCCTGAGAAGCAAATATACACTTGCATTCAGAGTCTAGAAAATCCGGACGGTACCAAGGGACACCTTACCATTAAAGTTTTCATTTTATTACGTTCCTCAAGTACATCAGAAAAAAAAAATCTGAAATCTTTTTTTTTTTTTTTTAATCTAAGAATCTTTCACATATGCCTTGGTATATTTCTTTTCGTCTATGTACACACATATTCAATATCATCCTGTGATATTATGCTATTGATAATGTCAGTATGAATTGTTTCCCTACAAGGAAACGTTTGGCAATCACTGACTGAGCAGTCAGTACGGATTTCGATTGAAGTTTATAAAAACTTTCTGTTAAAACGATATTTTAGGGAAATAGATTTTTCAAGTCCACTTGCAGTTATTTCTATTTCCAGTATTGACGGACGTTTCCCGCCTAACCCTTTCTTTGCAGTAGTGGGAAATTAATCCATATATACGGGGAATAGGTAGTTTTATCTCGATCTCGAGTGTTTCTCTTTGATAGACCGGTGGATGTGTCCTTTGGAATTTCGGTCATATAAGCGACATCCACGTTAACCAAAGGGTCTGGAAAGTCAATGTTTGGATGGGGGATTTTTGCAGATCACGTAGCAACAAAAGTTGAAATAGCTTACATCTGGGCGCTACTCTATGTTAACACTCATGCTTAGAATCGGGTCCACTCCTAGCTGAAGACGGAGATGTCCACCCTTGGCGGAAGAATGAGGTCTATGTGTTATTGTTTTTGGAGCATGCAGAAAAAAGAATTTTCTTATCACTATATCTTTACAAGACCGCACAACTTTAAAATTTAAATTCAAGCTCAGCGTTGCGACTGCACGCCCAAAAACGATAACACATTTCTCATAGCATTTTTCGGGTTACAAGACATCTATTTTCGTTGTCCTCTTATTACTGAGAGTAAAAACAAGAACAAAATCTATTCCATACCTGAGGATGTCTGTAGGAACAGACGAAAGCTTGTAAAAATAATAAGAACTTATGCAACTGAAATTTATAAAACAAGGATCTTTTCATGCATAAACAGGTTCGGGTTTTTTGTATATTATTTGAATTGTTCGCGATGATGGATTTCTCGCCAATTAAATCATTAACCTTTGTATTTGTTTTTTGTATGAATAATTCATGAAAAATATATATATATATATATATATATATATATATATATATATATATATATATATATATATATATATATATCTGATAAACAGGGTTCTTGTTATTTCTTGATGTAGCGCATTTTCTTTACTTGTGAGCATGCATCGCTCCCTTACCCAGCTTTCGGTGAACAACGGTGAAATCGAGGATGGAAATGCAATGTGGTGTGATCGTTGACTTGTCGGTGGAAAGCTTTGGTTGAGGGTCACATTGTATAGTTTTACTGCTTATAAATATGTATGTGGATAATAAGGATAAGGTTTAGTCTAGAAGGAAAACTCTGAATATCAAACTGCCGGAATTGTCATAGGATATATCAGCTTATTTATCTTTCCCTAAATGAAACACTGCTGCTGTATCTCTAGTACATATTTTGAACCTACAACCCTATCGGGTTTGATTACTTATTACAGAACTGTTACACCAGTAATATTAGGATTTCCGCATATTTTTTCCAGATATGTCTGTTTTTCTGCCTATACGTATGGCAAATTTTAGTTATGTTTTGTGTGTATTCTTATAGTTTTTCAGCTGTGTAATGCTTCACATGATAGATATGATTAATACATTTGAAAAAAAAAGACAATAGAGAAAAGATAGTGACTGGAATACAAACAGGGATTATGAAAATCGTCATTTATTTTCCTCCAGAGGACAAAACGTTTGCTAAATGCTGTTAATTCATTATGAACCGAAATTTATAATGTCGTATCTGTTATATTAAAATAAGAAAGTGGGAAGGAGGAAACAAAGAAAGAGGGAAAGGAGGAAACAGAGAGAGAGGGAAAGGAGGAAACAAAAAGAGAGAGGGAAAGGAGGAAACAAAAAGAAAGAGAGAAAGGAGGAAACAAAGAAAGAGGGAAAGGAGGAAACAAAGACAGAAGGAAAGAAGGAAACAAAGAAAGAAGGAAACAAAGAGAGATGGAAAGGTGGAAATAAAGAGAGATGGAAAGGAGGAAACAGAGAGAGAGGGACAGGAGGAAACAAAAAGAGAGAGGGAAAGGAGGAAACAAAAAGAAAGAGAGAAAGGAGGAAACAAAGAAAGAGGGAAAGGAGGAAACAAAGAGAGAAGGAAAGAAGGAAACAAAGAAAGAAGGAAACAAAGAGAGATGGAAAGGAGGAAATAAAGAAAGAGGGAAAAGCGGAAACAGAGAGAGAGGGAAAGGAGGAAACAAAGAGAGAAGGAAAGAAGGAAACAAAGAAAGAAGGAAACAAAGAGAGATGGAAAGGTGGAAATAAAGAGAGAGGGAAAGGAGGAAACAGAGAGAGAGGGAAAGGAGGAAACAAAAAGAGAGAGGGAAAGGAGGAAACAAAAAGAAAGATGGAAAGGAGGAAACAAAAAGAAAGAAGCAAAGGAGGAAACAAAAAGAAAGAGAGAAAGGAGGAAACAAAGAAAGAGGGAAAGGTGGAAATAAAGAAAGAGGGAAAGGTGGAAATAAAGAGAGAAGGAAAGGAGGAAACAAAGAGAGAAGGAAACAAGGAAACAAAGAGAGATGGAAAGGAGGAAATAAAGAAAGATAGAAAAAAGAATATTTTCATGGTGGATTATACATGTTTTTCAATAAATATTTCTCTAAATTGTGAATGTGATCAGGAATGTATATACATTCATATATAGACATATATAGAAACACAGAGAGATATAATGATATGCATATATAGAAGAGATATATACATATGGATAGATATACAGAGATATATGAGTATATGTAGGCAGAAAGATGGAAATAAAGGGTCTTTCATTAAGACGGATCAAAGTCAGCAGTAAATAAATCACTGTTATTGGTAAAAATTTATTTATTTCTCTATTAGATAATGGTATTTAAGACATAGCAATTATGTGTGAAAAATAATATCGCCCAAATGTACACCAAATCTGAAAGTAAATGAAAAAATCCTTATACGCTTAAATTTAATTCACATTTAAAATCAGTCCAAGTTAGTGGAACACCATATATATATATATATATATATATATATATATATACACACACATATATATATATAGTATAATTTTTTTAATATGACTCCTTCGCTACATAAGAGTTCTCATGTTTCAAGAACAAGAACCAAAAACCTCAATATAATTATTGAAATTAAATTGAATTAAATTATCAAGCTCTATTTGATCCTCAAGTGAAAATTTGGGAATAACCAATCTAGAAATTTACGCATCTTTATAAGCATGTTCATTCGCAATGGAAACAGCAGGAGCGACTAATTTGATAAGAGGCATAATAGTTAATTTTTATCCACACATCAGTCACCTTCGGAAAGAGGTCAAAAGAAAGAAAGAGGACCGGGGTGTCCATTTCAAAGCGAAAGATGGCATTCATATACGCACATCGTCTGGTCAGTCACAGATATCTGTTGGCACCATAATACGTCGTTAAGTATCTAAGGATTTTTTTCTATCGGGCTGTTTCGTACATAAATGCGTTGCACTGAACTACAATTTGTTTTTTGACAACTACATAAAGGGTTTTCTATATTATGATTGGGTTAAGCTTTTAAACCTTTTATTAGACTATGAAATTTATTTTTTTATGCTAATTATTTAATGCAAAAATTTGTTGATGTCGGCAAAAACAGTTAACTCATGTCTATGATTTCAGTGTTAGAATTCTCAATGGATGAGATAGTGCATTGGTATACCACAGATTTTGTGCGGCATTTATTTTCCAACAGACAGTCTTCATGGTTTCTACAATCACATAATTTTTCATTATTTTTGTCTAATTTTAGCTTAGGATTTTTATTAATACTGTTTTGGCATGCGTGTTTTTCCAGCATTTTATTATTATGTTTCTTTATGATTCTTTCTAGATTTTCAGTGCAACTGTAAGTAAATTTTCAGGTGTTTTAATTAAAGATCTTGCTAAGTGTGCTATTAGTAGGAAAGTGTTTTTCAATTAAAGCTAGGAACTTCTGTCCTAGCTTAACACTAACCATTTGGTTGAAGCGGGGCGGGGGTATACCAAATGATTTTTCTTTTCCAGCGTTTCTTCTGGTTAGTACTATTCTTTCTATAATTTATGTTAGCGTTTTTGTATCCGCTATCTTTTAGGGCTGTGTTATAAAAATTACTCTGTTGTTGGAATATTTCTTTATTAGCGGAGTTCATACAAATTCTTTTCTCTATTGATATCGGTATATGCTTAATTATAGATGAAGTGTAGTTTGACTTAGGGTTTACATACAAGGGGCTAGCGTTAGGTTTTCTGTAAGGTAGGTATATGTTGTTTATTAAGTCTAGAGTTACGTCGAGGACGTTTACCTTTTTTTAATTTAGTAGTGTATTTTTAAATTTTGTTTTCTGAATTCACTATATATAATCTTACTAATTTTATCTATTTTAAAATTTGTGGATCTCCTCACTACCATGAGCCCGTCATCCCTGTATGTCCTTGATGTCTAATTCACGGTACGCGGTTAGATTGTATAGTATAAATAGACCGACAAGTTCAGAAGACTTTGCAGAGTCTAAAGATCCCATGGTGATGTCAAAATTGTCATTAGTGTTTTTACTCCATTGGTCCCCATTATGAATAAGGACAGATTTATTTTTGCACTAAAAGTATGTTCATTTCTTCCTTAGTTAAGTCAGAATATACTATAGCAAACTCCTGGGTAGTCGTGAATAGGTCTCTTGATATTGACTGGTAATAATCCACAATATCGAATTGTATTAGGGTGCAATCAGGCTTATTGTTGATGTTGGTAAACCAATTAATGACTTCTTTGGTATTAATCCAGAGTGTTAATACAAGGCAGTTTTTAATTTGCCTAGTGCTCCTTTCTAGGATTCTTTTGCTTATCTTTCCTATGTCGGGTCTGGTTGGGTTTATCATTCTAGGAGTGCGGTCTTCCTCAAAATCCTGTTTGTGGTCCTTAAGAGTGATGTAGCATTCCTTTTCATCGAGTTTGCTTACGCTATCGCTTACTTTTAATTTTTCAGTAATAATTTTACTAGTTCTGTTGATACTGTCTACCATGTTAATATTGTTATTATAAGCTTTTTTATGTCTTAGTTATTTTTTAATTAATTTTTTGTAGATAAAACCATTAGCATAAAAAATAAATTTCATAGTCTAATAAAAGGTTTAAAAGTTTAACTCAGTAATAAGATAGAAAAAAAACTATAGGAAGTCGTCGAAAAAAAGAATTGTAGTTCAGTGCGACGCTTTTATATACTAAACAGCCCTTTAGAAATAATAAATAAATAAAATTGAAATCTTATGCCCCTTATCAAAATAGTTGTCCCAGCCGTTTCCATAGTAATTAATTTTGCGAATGTACATGCTTATAAAGATGCGTAAATTTCAAAATTGATTATTCCTAAATTTTCGCTTGAGGATGAAACAGGGCTTGATACCTTAATTCAATTTAATTTTAATAATTATGTTGAGGTTTTTGGCTCTTATTTTTGAAACATGAGAACTCTTATGTAGCGAAGGAATCCTATTTTTTTTTTAAATAATTATAATTTAAGCTCTACTTCTGTATGGAGCAGTGTTTTATTTTTTAAATAAATACAAAAATACTAAAGAACCCCGGATTATTTACCTAACGTGTTCTTTCCTATTTTTCTACATATTTATACACACACATTATATATGATAGTTATTATTTTCTTTTCAAAATAATTATTATATTTTACTCTACTGTTTGTATCAAGCTCTGTATATTTTTTAAATAAAAATAATTACTAAGAACACCGGATTATGAATCTTACTGTTATTTCTTAATATTTTAATATATATAGAAAAAAAGAAAGATAGATTGCAACAGACTGAGATAGTGTGAGATTTATAAAAACTGTTATAGATAGATAGATAGATAGATAGATAGATAGATAGGGTACTAATATAAATTTGAAAGAACTTGTAGATGGGAGGAATATATTTTTAAAGAGATCATTATATGTCGATGTTTTAAAACAATTTCACGAGTCGAAACATTGCTTCTTTCAAAAATAGCATTTGAAGCTCACCTTTAATTAGTCGGGAAGTCACTACCTCATGAAATATGTTTGCTTACATGCAAGCCCGAACATTTATACACACATGTCTCCTGAGTGAAATATTTCGTGGTGGTATCACTGCTAACCTTTTCATCAACTCTGCCTAATATCCAAGCTTCCACTCATTTGTTTCGGCACGATATTGACGATTCTAAAAACAGTGGGCGTCAAGTCGCGACATCTTATTTCATAGCACGTTATCTTACCGCCAACATGCTCTTCAGAGTTGCGTGACGACAAACAAGACAAGAATCAGATAATATTTTCGGAGGCCACTTCTACGCGTTCATTTGGGGCATAATTCTTATCGACTCTAAATAAAACCACCATTGTCTGGCCTAATGAGATGGGCATCCTGAAGCACCGAATAATGACCTTTTCTAACAAAACATCATCTCAAAGGAGGTGAAAGTCGTCTTCTTTCCGGATTCTCCATTTTCTTCTGAATTAACTGACTGCTCAAGGGAGATAACTCCCTTCAGTAAATAATTATTAGCTAAATCTGAAAACCACACAAGGAATGATGACATGGACGATGTCCCCGGAAAGTTCTCTTGGGTATTTAAATATACGGAATAATAAAAGAGCTCTGATACAGCGGCAAAATATATTACAAGAACTACTTCCTGTAACTCTACAAAAATGGGTGACTACTTTATTTAATATACATCATAATATATAACTGTCTGTTTATACGTCAATATGTAAACTTTGGGGAAATTCACCGTATCGTATAGATTATAGAGTAACATACAGATTTTTAAAAAAATATATCTTCCTGATGTTAAGTTTGTGGCGGACTTCACTAAATTAATTTAACTTTAGATTAGGAAACAGGGCCGACGCAGAAAAGGATAAGCAGATGACATTGTTACACATAAAATATGTATTTAACAAGATGTACAATATCAAACAACGATGTGAAAGAAAGCATGCATTTAAGTAAGAAAAGGTTGAATAAACCAAGAGTTGTCGCTCTTTAATTGTTTTTTTAGCGTTCCAAATTTCACTGGAAGAATGTTCATGAAAGTCTCTTGTAATGTTTGTTCTTGAAAGCTTTTGCTGTGTAAGAAAAGATTATGTGAGTATATACAAGGTATGTTCAGCATGTAAGTAATGTGTGTGAGTGAGAATGTTGGCGCATGGTCTCAACTGTAGTGGATTCGTTTGGCAGTTGGATTCTCACAAAAAAGAGTTTGAAAATTCTTTCTTAAATAAGGGACTTTAGGCTCAGATCGCTGCGTGCGAAGAATTATTCTTCACGTGAAGACGATCTGAATAGTTGGCATCGACCAATCAGCGAACGAGCTTTGGGGAGACTTAAGAAAGCTTCTGTGATCCGTTTCTCCCAAAATGCACAAAACTGACTACATAAAATTAGAACGATTAAAAAATTGTCGCATTACTGCAATTTGTAAATTGTCTATAATAACGTAGTGGTGATTTATTAACCAATGAATGCTTGGCGTTGTATGTGATTTCTATTTTTGCATGTATGTTCGTGCACATTTTTACATTTTAAAATATTTCAATTATCAAGGCACAACAAAACACAACACATTAATCTAAGTGGATGATGAATTCCTTTTCTTTCGATACACTTTTCGAAAATATGTCGAAATGACTGGATTTGGGTGGTGGATAGAATACAGTGGATTTTTCTAATGAAATTATTAAGAGACAAGGAATTACTGAGAGTGACAATATGTGAAAAAAGAAAACATTATTAAGGAGCGATGACAATAAAAGAAGAGGAAACTTGAAGACAATAGACAACGGCTGTGTTGTTGAAAATTTTTTCGATAAATAACTTAATACGTCCTGGAAAAATATCCAGAATTCTCTGAGCTTTAAAAACTTTAAAACGCACGAGTGGGAAACGGATGGATAAAAGAAGTGAGAAAGAAAACCTAATAGTTCTACCCATTTGCTCTTAATATCTGATCGACTCAGGGACATTTTTCTGATTAGAACACACGCCATTATGTGAGCTGCGTTTAAAATGCATTCCATTGACGTTGGCTATGTTGTACTTGCCTTGTCACGTTGAATACTTTGCAATCTTTTTTTGATTGGAAGACAACATGCGTACATGGACTTGTCTTTTGGTGTCGTTTGTACATAGACTTGTTTTTATACTTGTATAAATTACGGTTTTATATATGACCTGAACAAGTCAGATATATTGTCGATATATCGTCAAACACCTAGATTTTATTTTTTTTTTTTCTGGAAATCCTGGTCAATGTATCAAAATTTTGGAAGTGTGATGGCAATCAAATTATATTATAATTGTTTTTTTCCTTCTTTCATGAGTTTTGTTAGTTAGCGCCCTAGCAATCTAATAAATAATGGTTTATTCAGTTTTAATCGCACGAAAAGACATACGAGAGACGCTGTTTGGTTACAGTGAAAAAATGAAAGACAAAGGTGATAGAGGAGTCCTTAGTGTATGTGTTTAACGTCTGCTGCAGTGAAATATGAAAGCTTGTCAGTTTTAAATATGCTCACTTGTACCCACGTACCGCATTAAATAATGACCGGCATTCATAGCTATGATTATTATTTTCTTATTTAGTTAAAGGTTTTAAGCTCAAATATTGAAAGAAGATGCAGTGGAATTTACACCAGTATTTGGAACACAAATTGATTCATTAAATATTAGTGAAGATTACAGTCGACAGAAAAGTAATTCATGCATTTATTGACCAAAACAGAAAAATATTTTGGTTATCTTGTTGCGGGATTTCTTGATGTGTTTATATAGAAAACACCTGTGTCTCTTCGTATGTTTTTCCTGCAACAATTATTAGAGACTCGAATGTGAGTCCGAGTAACACAAAACAATATATAAAACAAGTGGTGATGCACGTATTATCCAAAGTATTACGATTAAAATAAACGGAGAAAACAATTTAACGACTAGTTTCATCAACATTTCATATTAGAGAATGTGTGTTTGTGTGGAATTTTGTGTAGGCCCATGTGATAGACACGCGTGTGAAAGTGAACAGAAAGTGACGAGAGAAAAGTAAAACATTGAATACGAACGTACCTCAGTGGGTGACACTTTTTTAACCTACGAGCAACTACATCTTGTAGCCAGAGTTGTAAATAGGAGAAACTAAATGAGTGAGAATATTCTTAATAGATAGCGGCTCGGATTGAGGAATCGGAGAGCCGAGTTCGAATTCAAGACGAATCTATTACATACACTTACGTACTGATACCCTTGGAAAAGGTATGAATCCTGTCCTTCTCCCCCAGATATGGGTAAATAAGCAGGGCAGATCGGGTTCTTTAGCCTTGTATGGCAACTTGTCTACCGCAGAAACTAATGGCAACCTACCGCGGGAAAAAATCTGACTCGTCAGTCATGTATCGAAAGATACATGGTTGCCTAAGCGTGTATCACGCATGGCACATAACTGACTGATTTATATTCATCAGGACCGACTGTTTTTTGTTTTTTTTAGGAAAGTGCGATAACCCACAATCTCGAAGGTGTTTAACAGGGGTTGACAGGTTTGTCTTCTTCACCAATTAAAAGCTTATTGTACTTCTGAACGAAGGTTTGATCTGATCCAATCTTTTCTTGTCAAATCGCAAAAAGACAGTTGTTTGGAGTGGCCACTCTTCTACATATGTTTACTTTAACGCAGGTATTTCCCAGGGTCATATCCTTAGACATACTTTGAGCCTTATTTTCTTCAACAACATTCTTGATGTCATTAGTTTATATATCTATATATAACTTTATATCTATGCTAATGACACAACTATTTATCCCTGACTTAATGGCCAGCTTGATCGACTCAGTAAAATCAAATTGTCAACAAGATCTCAAAATGAACTACAATACGTTTTTAACTGGGGCAAGAAATTTCTTGTTTAATTTTAAGGCCGCCAATTCGAAACTCCTCATTCTTACATTTACTTGTCTGAATGAACCATTTTTTGTCTCCTGTTAACACGGCTGATGTTACACTCCAGGGGAGTAAGTTATTCCATATTCTCCGGGTAACGGGAAGTAGAATGATTATATTGAATCAATTGCTAGATACACTACTAGTAAATATAGTTCCTTGTATCGTGCTTTTTTTATATCTTACACATTTATAAGTCTAACATCCGTCCACTTATTGAATATTGGTATGACAGCTGATCTTTTGCGCTTCTGCTATGTATTTAGAAAATCTGTTATAAGTCCTAGCCTGCATCTAGGCTTCAGTCACATTCCTCCCCAGGCTTGGTGTAGCTTCCCTATGCCGTTATACTCAATATTTTTATGGTAATTGTTCTGATGAGCTGTCTTCTTTGGTAGCTAAACTTTACCGACTTAAGCGCAGTTCTACATTGGCGGCAAGGCTTCATTTTATTTAAAATAGATAGATATATTAGCAAGTTCTGTGCTAACAGTTTCTTCACACGCAGTTGTCACTTGAACTCTCTACCAGCTTCTTGCTTTACAGTTAACTTTGATCTTCCAAGATTTCAATGTTAATTCGTGTTCTTATAGTGTTTTGTCTCCTTAATAATGTTTTTAGTTTTCTCTCATTCTTTCAGAGTCACTAAGATGTGTTCTCTCAATTTGATAATATTATTATCATACCCTCAATGACTAAATAACCCCCTTAAGTTTTAGTGGCGTTATTGCTTTCCTTGGGATGAAATGATAAATAAGAATATGATGTTAATAGTGTTTTCATTCTATCATTTCTCTCCCTCAATGAACGGATATTTTACCGCAGAGATTATCCGAGACATTTGGAGGTCTGGTGTAATTATGAATTTTATGAACCTAAATATACTAGACTGCGTTGATACGACATAAAATATCCGCTACCAATGAGGATTCTTAACTTAAATTGTGGAGAAAACATGATTAAAATTAACACTAACAATGCTCCTTCTAATAAAAATAAAATAGAGATTTTTTTTTATTTTTTGTATGAATTAGAATGATATTCCAACAGGGATTGTCACAGTGCCACATTTCCTATATATATATATATATATATATATATATATATATATATATATATATATATAGGACTACTGTATACGGAATAAATTCCAATAGCCAAAAAATACTATTCTTAAAAGAGTGCTCAATACAGAGTAGAGCAAATATAATTCATAGAGATATTATAAACTCTCTGCTTTTTATTGCTGCTGGTTTTATTTTCATCAGTATTGTATTCCTTATCACTGGATAAGACACCAAAAGTGATGAAAGGTGATTTTATAATTTATTTATGTCATAATTTTCGAATAAATATATATATATATATATATATATATATATATATATATATATATATATATATATACACGTTTGTGTGTGTGGAAGAAGAGTAATATAGCAGACTCCATGTGCATAGAAATTTTAAAAAATGCAGGACAGCTTAATCACGTATTACTATTGACATTCAATGTATAACTGGACGACTCCACTCAGCTTTTTATTGCAGTTGGTTTTATTTTCATTAATATTGTTTTACTTTTTTTTATCTTGATGTAAATTAACCATAGCATATTCCGGAATTAGCGCACTTTCAGTATATTCTCACCCTAATGAATTAGTTTAACTTTTGTCAAAGCTGGATTTTAAGACAATATTATGGTAAGATCTATTAAGATAAACGAGTAATACTATGGGTGTATTAATTTCTGAACTAACACTCTGTGATTTGAGGCTGAAACGCAACATTGGGAGTCATTTACTTTTTTTATTCTGACATTGGATTAAGCAATATTAGCCGCATATCTATCTACACAGAAACACACACACACACACACACACACACACACACACATATATATATATATATATATATATATATATATGGTTGGATTGATGTGAGTTTGTGAACCTGGGTTTCACGCTTTTGCGAACGTCAGAGAAACTGACTAATTTTTTTAAAAAATTGGATTTATGTAAATTCAGTGTATTGGTGTTATTATGGAAGTGAGGGGGGGAATCATCGTCGTGATGTCGCTCATGCTAACGCAAAAATAGATGCATGTCCGTACACCCGCTGAGGTACGCAGACACACATACACACTCGCTCGTCCGCCGGGGCTCATACAGACAAATATATGTGGACAGTATGGGACTTGACATATGTATGTATATGGGTGGTGCTGTGTCTATACATACGCATTTGTATGTTGAAATTCAAAGATTGGAAGTGTAGCGAAAATTTCTCGTGAATTTATACATGTCAGCAATCAGAGCATGTTTCTATTCTTTCGCTGAATAATATTTCCTCGCATGCACGTAAAATTATGATAGGTAAAAATTCCTATTATTTATAATTTTTTAATATTGATTTGTTATTATTTTAAAGATGGTTATTTACTTGTTTTTGATGACTGCGTATATGTAACTGGTAGAAATTTCAGTTTGTAATCCTTATTGGTTATTTTTATGGTGGTATAAACTATGCTGTGGGAGGGGGCAGTTTACGTTAATAATTATAGCGGGTTTATATGATATGAGTAGATGTGATGTGATAGTAATGCTGTAGTGGGGTTTGTGGCAATGATAATATAAGTAGCTAGTAATTATTGTGAATTGGTAGAAGTAATTAGTAATGGTGGTGGGAGAATGATAACAATAATTCTCTTTATTGTGGTGGTAGCTTGAACTTAAAAGCGATTGTTGGTGTTCTACATATATATATATATTATATATACATATATATATATATATATATATATATATATATATATATATATATATATATATATATAAAGCAGAGGTTGAAGTCAACACTAAGAGGTATCAGAATGATGATTGCGCTTAGCATGAAATAATCTGTCAACTATGAGTGTTGACTTCAATGCCCCTTTTATATTTACATACTCTCTATCTGATATCGAGGACTTTATCCCATAAATATAGCATGACTCTCTCTCTCTCTCTCTCTCTCTCTCTCTCTCTCTCTCTCTCATATATATATATATATATATATATATATATATATATATATATATATATATATATATATATATATATATATATAACTGGTTTAACACCCTGTTTTGGAATGGAGTAGAGATTTATCCTTTTATTCCTAATTTCCCTCTAAAGTCGACTTTATCCTTCTAACGTCTCCGCCTAAACTCAGAAGTTCGGTTTACTATTTATTTTTTCCTCAATAAGAGTAGATAGGTTCGACTATCTTCTGGTTCCCGATCTTCCACGGTCTTTTGAACAAGAATAGAGGTTCCTTGCTTCCACCTGTTTTGCGTTGGATTTCTGGTTAATTCTAACATATACTTCAACTCTATACTTCTTCCGACTAAACATTTTAATATGATTTACTATTTGTTTCATTTTTAATCTTTTCCTTAATAGGAGTAGATATGTTGTTCTTTAATCCAGTTCACACTCCTACCCGATTTCTTGAACAGGTGTAAATGTTTATCAGTTATTTCCTGTTTTGGATTATGTGTCGGTTTCCTTCTAAAGAATTATCATTCTTTTTCACTTCCAGTAGCCATTTACGTTGCATATACAGAATCATTTCGTTTTATTATCATATACATGTAAATTTTGCTGCATTAGCTTATGGCAAACATTGGTAATCTTAGCAAAATTCTCAAATATCCCTCCAAAATATACTAACGTCGTTAGCGTCAATGTATAATCTTTAATTATTGCCTTATAAAAAGAGAAAATAAATTACTTTTAACAAATTTGCTTGTGAAGAACGTAATTCTAATTTAAAGAAGCAGGAGTAATGCGAAAACATTTAAAAAAGAAAGTTAACAAAAAAGTTTATATCTGCTTTGTTATAAGAAATATCCATATCCATAGTTCTTTCCATACATACGCACTAGGCTAGGTCGATTTTGGAACTGTAAAAAGAATAACTCGAAGAAAATGCAAAATAACGCCAAAAATTACCACAAAAAATATGATTCTTCAAAACTTCGTATTTATTTGAGCAATCGAAGGCAAAATAAACTGCGATTTTTATCATCATAACGGTGTCACCGGAGACATGCGTATGTTAAATTAAAACCGAGTCTTAACGAAAAGAAAAAAGAAAATAACGCTTAACAATGGATATTTTTGAGTTTATTATCTATTCTCTTATTAAATTAAATGAAATTACTACAAATAAAAAATGAAACACACTAAAATATTTAGTTTAAAATACAAATAACTACTCATGAACGGCGTTGTTTTTAGTGGATATTTTTTCGGTATTTACCGGTAGTAATTACCTCCTCTTGTATGTTCGGGGTTTTTTTTTTACGCTTTTAACTAGCGTCTATTTTATTTTTCATCAAAATATACTTAACCATTTAAAAAAAGAACTTTTATAATTATTGTAATTTGTTCATATTTTGAAAATTAATGTTTTATTAAAATGCCTGTTTAGAATTAACTCTACTTTTATGTAAATAAACACTACTTTTAATTTAATAATGCATTTTAAACTTTATTTTCCAATTTATTTTGAAAATTATTTTTGTATAAGTTCTGATAATACATATATTTTCTTTGATATTTTAATAAAAATGGCAGGAAAAACATCCCAAAGGGTCTAGCATGCCGTGAAAATTGTAATAGGCTATATAGCGGCTAGCCTTATCAAGATTCCACGGTATGCTATTGAGTTGATCAGAGGTGATGTATCTTACAATCTTGGAGCCAGCCTTGCCAATGCATTGCTCTTGGATTTGAGGGCTATGGGCTTTCTTATCCCCAATATTAATATAAAAAGATATTTATATAGATAAATGTAAAATTGATAGAGCAAAGGTTTAAAGTGAAAACAAATGCCCATCAACAGCCAGATGAAAAGGTGGGACATTTTTGTATTGGAGTTGATGGGAGAACTGACAAAGACACACTAATGTACAAGGAAATAGTGGAAGAAAATAGAGAGAAGACTGAAAAAAAGACCAAGAGACCAGAACGCCACTTGACTGTCACAAAGATGACATATGAAAGTGAATATCTGACACCAAGGCTCTTCCTAATATTGGTGCAATTGTTGTGGTTCTTGCCGAGCAAGTGGCTGATGTTTTGCATGAATTCAACAGTCTGAGCATTATCAAGGCTATCCTTGTTGACAAACACTAATGCCAATTCAGGCTGTGAAGGTGGATTTGCTACACCTCTAGAAAGAAAACAACAGAAATCTTCATACTATTGGTTGCTACTTGCACCAAAATAAACTTCCGTTTAGAGCTCTTTTTAAACATGTAGATGGTACCACAAAAAAGCCCTGCCACATTCAATGGTCCACTTGGAAGATTACGTGCAAATGATTACCATAATTTACCCCAAATATCATTTTCAGCTGTTGGCAGTCCTCTGGATTCTATTTTTAAAATTGAAAATGAAGATACCCTTAGTTGTGACCAAAGACTCCTTTATGAATATACAGTGGGTATTTCTAGAGGTAAGGTGGACTCTAGATTTGCATCATGGAAAATTGGTCCATTAAACCAGGCAAGGTCGTTAACTTTAGGCATCAGTCTGATGTACTTATGGACTCATGGTGCATACCCACAAAATATTTCAACCAAACTCCACAGTTTAATAAATTTTATTGTGAATGTGTATGTCATTTACCGATTCGAAAATAAAAGAAATAACAAGTTCCACAATCAGCAAATGTATATTTTCGATATGATCCAAAGGATTAGGAAGCAACCATATGAAATCCAACAGATCACATTGAAAAATATACAATACAATGCTTTCGCTTTACTGCCTGAAAATATCTTATATTCAATGGTGAAATCTGATGAACTGGAAGTGAGTGAAGAAGGTATAAAAAGAATTTGACCATTAGGTTAGTAAATATTTATTCATATAAAACTGACTAAATTAGTTATACCGATTTATGGAATCATTTTAAGGATTTTATCTAATTTCACCATAAATATTAAAGCAGTACAGAGTGCAATGTTTTAAAAATAAATCAAAATAATTTTTAAATTCTTTCAAGAGTGGAGAGGAAACCAAGAAAAAATTAAAAAGAATGACAATTAACAATTTTAGAGCTATGCACTGGACACAGTTAAAAGATCTGTCATTAAGTGGAGTTAGTGAACCACCACTCACAGAAGAATTTTCTGAAAATGAACTTCGGTAATAATTATTAAATGGTACGAAACTTGACTTGCCAGATTTGCCCTCCCATTCTCAAGGCATGGAACAGGCAGTCAAGTTAACAACAGAAGTTTCCCAATCTGTGTATGGCTTTGAAGCAAGGCACCAGCACATAATATCAAATGCTTTGTGTCAGAAATTGAGACCATCAATTTCATGAGGGTTCATATATGGAGCTATTTGACTCTGTATATTAAGCCCTATTAAACTATTCTTTACTTTTCATGTTTTTTTTCTTTGTTGCATTTTCATTCAAAATTGAAAAAAATCAATTTTTTAATGCATTCAACTAATATTGCTTAATTCATGAGGTAAAAAACAGCATTTCAAAATCGTCAGTGATAATGGGGGGGTGGATTTTAAATTTGAAGTTTACTTATAATTTCTACATTTTATTTCATTTTGATAAAACAATATAACAACATTCCCTGATTTAAATAGTGAAATTGTTTTTTTTTTATTATTTTTTTAACTATATTTAGTCCAAATCTCGCGAAATCCTGTATTTTTCAGTGCATTCTGGTTTACGATCTTTGGTGCCAAATGCTCAAAAACCGTTCGAGTGGCAGTTCTAATTTTTTGTATCAGTACTTAATTGGTCTATACACAACTTTCTGATATTTAAAAAAAAAGTCAAAAATCGACCTACCCTAATAGGCACATATATATTGGACATGATGATATAAACTCATACATGCTTATACATATTCAAACATTTTGCTATTATATATATATATATATATATATATATATATATATATATATATATATATATATATATTGATTTTTTTATTGTTTATTAAACTTTTTGTAGGTTATTGAAAGCCAAAAACTAAAGCTTTGTTTGTAAGAATAATTTGGAAATAATAATGATCTACCTATACAAATTTTAGGAATTAACTAGGGTAACTAGGGCGTGAAGAGTCGTTTTCATGCCTTTCAAATGACATTTGTGCTTAAGTAAATATGACGAAACCAAACGGAATGTTTCCAAGTCGTTACAGTAATCCTGCAACGTCGTTCAGGTTAAGTAGGTAACATGAATTTATTGCTTTGTCTTGATCTATCTGGAAAATAAGGGATAAACAGTACACCAAAGCCAAGATAGGAAGAGTTGGCAATCTTGATTTATCCAAACCCAGATTCACTATTGAATAAGAGAGTTGAAATAATGATGCGGTGTTTGCATGAATTTTGTACTTAATATGGAATCTGAATCTCATTCATAAAAAAAAGCAAACACACTAAGACTGCGCGATACACGATGAAGTTTGAAGCTGGTTTAATGAGCCTTCGTTTTTGATGGTGAAAATTTTCATTTACGACAGTTTAATTTGATCCCTATTGTAACATAAGGGAGGTTACTAAATAGAATAGGTTGGTAATGAACGATGATAATGAGGAAAAGAAGAACACATATAAGATTCGCCAGCGGCGCGTAGAAGTAGTCAAATGCTAGAAGTGAGTCAAGTGTATTCCACAATGAATTCCCATCTGCAGATCAACATGCAGTATTTACTACTGTATTTATGTGAATCGGGACATATGGTAAGTAAGCTACAACAATTCCTTATTTCCCTTACGTTCTCTATCACACATACACATTATATATATATATATATATATATATATATATAGCTTATATTTTTGTAGCATGTTTCATTATGACATGTCTCATTGAATAATTTAGACAAGTTTTGTCTACTTATTTTCAATAGGCTCCTCTCATATCCATGTACAGATTTCTTAGTATCCTTATTAACAGAAGAGAAAAGATATGTTGATACATATGCATTTATTCCGAGTAATTTCGACATTTGCACAATGCCATCATCAGTGTTTTTTCCTTCTAAGACAAAAATTGTTCTGTTCATCATTTTTCAAAGAGAAATTGTTGTGTTCCCCTGAAAGTTAATTTTAATCCTATGAAATGATTAACGCTACGATTATGTACTGTACGATATAAATTTTGCGATGTAAACATTATGGGAGGCAATTAAGTTTTGAAATGGCCAAATATTTTTTTTCCAGATAAACACAACATTTTTCTTATATATGAATCCAAGTAAACATTACTCACTACCGCACAAACAAAAGAATGTTTAACCTCAAAAAAACATAAGGAAAATTAATTCATTTTAATAATATGTGTAAATATTCGCGCTTTGCCTGAAGAACGTCTCGAGACCCGAAACCCGTGTTGCAAAATTATGGAAATTAAAGTAAAATACATATTTTTTTTTAAAATCCACATTACAATCCAAAACATTTGCGGTTTCTCTCTTCATTTCAATATATATCTATCTATATATATATATATATATATATATATATATATATATACAGGATATATAAGATGTAGACAATATACTTGAAAAAACTAACAAAATATGAACTTCAGAGAGTTTATCCAGAACTTCCAACACAATATTCACCTCCTTAACCGAAAACTGAAAAAAAAAATAATAGAAAATTAGATTCTTTGTAATTAAACATTTTGAGAATGAATCCACAATTCTTCAAGGCTTAAATGTACCACATGTATATACATATATACATATATATATATATATATGTATGTATGGGTAGGAAAATGTACATACACGCACAAATACTTGCACTTACGTAAGTATATTTATTTCTAGGTGTTATAAATACAGTGCTCAATGTCGTGAAACAGAGCTATAAGCATATATTAGTGAATATACATAATATCCAACGTCGATATCACTTCTCTGAGTTTCATGGTGTTAATTTCAATCTTCGATTGTTAATTCTGACCGTTATCCGTCGCGTTCTCATAATGGGGATTCAAAACTGGGTGTACAAATTTGTCGATTTCAAATATAGAATTAACTATCAATAATTTAAAAAAATAAAAATTGAGAAAATGGTACTACGAGTTCTAAGTGGAACAGCAAATTATCACAGTGTTTACGCGTATGTGGACGCCACATTAATAAGACCACGTGTCATATCCCGCCACTGTTGTGGTCAATGTAAAGGACAACGGTACTCCTTTTCCCCGCCTTTGCATTGTGATGAAAATGCAGTATCTGCTCCTCGTCTAATTTTTATTTTTTACTCTTTTTCTGTCTTCGGATATTTCACGGGGAGTCTTCGAGGGATATGCCTAGTCGCACGGTGCGTGACCAAATTACCGACGGTAGCATGACTGTGATCGCAGGGATTTAGCATGTTTTGTCCTTGAGCCATGTGTACGCCCATGCATACATAGGCAGCCCACAGTAAAAAATAACATGTCCGCCACACCTCGTAGTATGACTTTTCACGAAAAGGCTTTAAGTTATTTGTAGTCGTGGAGATACTAGCCATGCAGCAGCACCTCCCTTATCGAACCAAATAGGAAGTGTTATTCAGATACAAACCCAATCATCATAGTTGTCTCGGAGACTTGACAATTTTTGTCTTTACTCATTTGCACGCGCATGGACAACCCACATTAAAATTAACATGTCTCATATCTCACCACTGACCCTTGTTGTGATGGCCACGTAATTGCTAGCTGTATGGGCTGGGGTGTTTTGTTCTACTGGTGAAATGTAAGGATGCACATAAAAAAATACTATTACGCAACGTTATAAAATATTAAATGACATTGCTTCGGCTTTCAACCGAGTGTTCAGTGCTAGACATTTCCTCTCACATCATCAAAGACGGTTCCTTTGTAATAAAACCAACAGGAAAGTAAAGACAAAAAAAAAATCGAACGCCACTGATAAACGTTTGCAATGTCCCCTTACGAGAATTTTTACTATGTATCAGCCGAAAGATAAAAGAGAAAAGAAAAACACGCTGAACAAGCATTGAAAAGAAAATACACGATTTATTCCCTCTTGAGCGTTCAAGTTATTCGGTCGTTTTTTTTTATGTCATTCGATTCCATTCTTTTATTCTGTTAACAAGAAAAACACTCCCTGCGTCAAGATAAAACTCCCACTGAAATGTGTCAAAAGAAATTTGGCAAGAGACATATATTCTAATCTGTACGCCAATGCGCTTTCCTTCAGAAAACACTTATCAAATTGACACAACAAATACACACTTTCATTGCGATTGAAACCAGTGACATGTAAATTATCTAATTTTCAACACACATATGTACATATTATATATATATATTTCCACACACACACACGACGTGTAATGGGATGGTCGAATACCATGAAAGAAAGCAAGTATTGTATATAAATTTGCTTATGTTTAAACAAGGTCAGATCAAAGAAATTCCATGCCATATGAAGTAATGTTTGAAAAAGGCATTTGTTTGACACGATACATTTGTGAATTCTCAAATGACAAATAAACGTCAGATAAAAAACAAAAAAACATTTAAAGAAAACAAATTTACAAGTGTTTATAATTTATTATGGGTTTGACGTTACCAAAATTCTATTGGTGGGTATCGAATGTAATATCCATGAAGATTCTTTGATCTAAAAAGAGATGATCCCAATATCTAGAGAATCCACCGAAAAGATGCTAAATTAAGCTTGGTACTTGTTATCTTGAATGTTGATCTATAATGTGTTCTCAAAGTCAAAATTTGATGATGCTGCAACAAAATTCTAGTCTATCGCTAACGATCCTGGGAAAATAGTCGAATATCTGTACACATTTCGTAAGTACCGTATTTTCTAACGCTCTTTTTTTCCTAAAAAATACCCTGAAAAATGCGTGTGCGTCTTCAAAGACGAACTTAAGGTAAAGCCCAGGCTCAACTAAGCTTGGACGGTCACTTAATTGACTTGACTGAGAGGGACGTGGATTTGTATGTTGACTCATTACTATCTAATTCAGCCTCTTATATGATGTAACCTTAGTACTTAGCTGTTACAATTATTTCCAAGACTATATACCTTCCGGGAGCCGAGCCACAAGCTAAACCATTCTCTATTTTCTAGTAAGTCATTGAATACGAACAAAATCGGACGAGTGATTAATGTAAACAATACATGGAGCCAGTAAGTGAGGGACGCACGATGAAGGCGTTGTTGTAGGAGAATGTATTTTTTCTTAAAAATGTCTTTCCAATAAGAGAGTGCGTCTTGTAAGCCGGTAAATACGTTAACTGAAGCCTGCTATGATACGGCCCTTTACAAGAGCCATATCTGGCCGGAAAGGGAATACTGCTGCCGCATGTGGGATGAACCTGCCCGGTCTTCACGCTCCGGTCTTGATAGAATCGGACAACGTCTACGTTGTGTTTAGGGGGATTAATTATTTTTCACCATTAATCTCCTTTCCCAATCCTATTGCTACTCCATTGCTATTTCTTTGGAAAAACGTTCAGTTACCCCAGCTCAAACCTTCGCAGAGGAGACCTACCACACTAAGTTACACCCAAAGAGCTACTTCCCACGAACCCACACTTTGTTGAAATTTATTCTTTCCCGATCAGACGAATCTTTATCTGTTCATGTTTAGAGTTAGCCTTTAACTTACGTACGTATCCTCCTAAACCGTTCATCTTAACTCAAACACGTACCGCCCAGACAAGAAACTACTTCAGTACCGGTCTATCTGAAGTGGCTCTTGAGCCTTGAATAGGACGATGACTGATAAAAAGAATCGGCTCTCACGAAGTTATATAACGCCAGAGCAACGAAAGAGGTTTAGGGTTCGAGACCAATCGCACATTCCCTAAATGTCCGGGCATTCCAAAATTACTGAAAGTAAGATATTTCAATCCTTGGCTGACGATGATTTTAGCAGTGTCCTTAAATGAATCAGCATTTTTGGAACGCATAAAAAATCTTAATCGTTTATTCTTATTAATAGAAGTATATAGGTTCACCTACTTTTTTTTTTTTTTATTAACACTTCTCTCCAATCTTTTGAACAGTAGGGGAAGTTTATCCCGTGTTTACTGTTTTGGACTGGGTGACCGTTTCTTTCTAAATTCTACTTCAGCTCTATACTATCTTACTTCTTTGTGTAAACTGCTAGCAGAGCGGCCATGTTGACATCGTAACAGCAGCAAGAAAACTGACGTGATCAAGCTTAAACTTTGATCACGTGACCACCTATAACAAGCATAAGCAGAAGGCTGTGTCACAAAAATAAAGATATGGTATGGCGAAAGTTCTGATATGTATTTTTAATTACCCTCGTACGTCTCGTTGTTAGAGAAGAGAGAAAATTTTAGGTTTATTATATCCCTCCAGGAATCAGCTCACGCGTTCTATGTTTTAGCTTTATAAATTTTTCACTATATAAAGAATGGGGTATTGCTGGCATATGTTAGCTTAAACCGCTTAGTCCTCAATTTCCAACAATTTTAGTGTTAAAAATCGTTTAGGCAGTTTGTGGAGGAATTAATTATTTTCCACTTCCCAACCGCTATTATTCAGACACAGCTTTATATAAATGATAGAATTTGGGGTGATTAGAATAATCATTATGGTAATTCATAGAGTCTAGAAGAATCCTCAACAAAACGCAAAAAAAAACACTGGACAGCTGTTCCGTCTTATTTGGGACTCAGCAGAAGTACAAGTTGGGTTGATGAATCCTAAATAGGACGAAACAGCTGTCTAGAGCTTCCTGCATTCAGTTGGGGATTCTTCTAGACTCGATGAATTACTGTAATGATTATTCTAACCCTACAAAATTATGTCCATTTATATATGCGCGCGCGCGTGTGTGTGTGTGTGAATATGTATATATTGACAAGGTTCACCAGTTTAGGAATTTACACGTGACACGCCATGCTACGTCCTTGGTGACTAATCAGTTTCATTTCGTCCGATTTTCAAATGAAAAAGAAACTTCCACTCATTTGGCGAACAATGGCCACATTGCCCAACAAATCTCTGTGCGAGTAATTCTTTTAACACAACAAACATAACATCTTCTAGTCAAAGAACAAACATTGTCTATTCTTAACATTATCGTCTGCACTTCATACCACGTTCCCTTACACTCATATCTCAACTATATAAATCAGCATTATCAGTTAAACTCTACCTTGAGTGGCCTTTGAGCATTGCATTGTGTGAAATATTCTGAAAACAAATAAACCGCCGTCGTTCATTCTTTCTTTTCCTTTCTTCCCATCTTTATTGATCAGGCCTATAATGTTCATATCTAGCTAAAAGAGAATAAAAAACACTAGGATCACCTTTTTCTTTATTCAAACGACAGACGCTCAACGTAAGTCCTTGAAAAGAATGTTCCTGAAATAAAGATATTGATTCGATTTATTTTCCTAAACGTAAATCAGCGAAGATGTTCTATTATTTTAAGATTTCACATGTGGTCTCGCCTGAAGGTTTTGGCAATTGGTCAGGACATGAAAAGGAGGCATCAAAATTCGCTAAACAAGTGTATCTATCATTGTATTAGCTCGAATCTTCGAGTAATTACAACTGATTTATTTCTTTGTGAGTTGGAAGTAAAGGTTTAACATGAAGCCTAAAACGTGAGGACTTGTATAACAGTCTTTTCGAGCGACTTCTGTATTTAAATCTGAACAAAAAAAACTTTATTTTTAATTAAGAAAGCACTATAATTCACTGTGAGAAATGCTGGATTTTTTTTTATTTCCTTAATTCAGTAAACACAAAATAAAAACCTTTGCATCCATTTTTCTTCGAAGACAATTCATTTACTTACAAAATAAAAACGATAAAATCGATCGTCGCTGGCTTCTTCTTAATATGTTATCTTTTATAACAGAACTTTTTCCCCCCTGGAAAAAAGATATTGAAACTCTAATTTAACTAATCCTGATATGATCTGTCCAAACTCCCTTAACCATCAAAAAATATCCAAACATTTAAGATTGTTTCTTCAGTAAAATTCATTTATATATTCTGCGTTTTATTTATCCCAGTATAAAGTTGTTGAAAAAATGTTTCGTATATAACTATTCAAGTATATTCATACATTAAATATTTTATGGTGGCTGCCTATAGAACATCTTATCTGTGTACCTGTCTACTCTTTTTCTGAATATACACCCGGATCCAATGGGACTCCTGTCAACATCTGTCATATACCGACGTCCATTTTCCGTTTTCGCTAGTGATAAAGACCCTGTTTATATTTGTCTATATCTCTGAGATGAGGTAATATTATTACTTACATTATTTACATAATTCGGACTGTTATCCAAATCTTCATTGCTATATTCACGAAGTTTCGGCCGTTGTACGCTCCGACCTTCTTAAGGTGACTGGAATTTCTAACCGAACCCTTTATTTCGTCCAGCGGATGCAGTGGTGAACCAAAACTTGGACAGTTCAGTTAAAGGGAAATAACTGAGATATACAGAAGAGCCATGGCACGTGGAAGTAGAACAATCGGCGGACGAAATGAAGGCTTCGGTTCTAAATTCCAATCACCTGAAAATGGCCGAGCGTACAATGGCCGAAACGTTGTGAGTATGGCAATGGCGATGAGTATAACAGTGTGATTGATGTAAATAATGTAAGTAGATCCTGTTTATCTTTAGCAAAGCTACTGAAGTTAGATATCTATGCATTGAATGTTGATGTCATATTTGGTTTGATGCTTCTGCTATATATATATATATATATATATATATATATATATATATATATATATATATATATATTCTTGACAAAGCCCAAAGAAAGGGTTTGTAATGTAATAAGTTCTGACCAGATAACTTGATTGCAGTCACTTTCTTACCGCTTTGATGTGGCTTCCCTATGT
>CAHIKZ030001258.1:2010000-2015000 GCA_903632075.3 Acanthosepion pharaonis
TGATTTGTTCTTTTAAATAGTTCAATGACTGGGTCTTATCCACCTTCTTCACTATTAAGAATAATAATAATAATAATAAATTGAAACCATTACTATCTATCCCTTCCCTCTCTAATTACGACCATGTCTGTCACCATTTCTCCCACTCTCTATATGATCTTAGATCAACTTAATACGACCCCTCAAATGTGTATAAAAAATATATCTAAATTTAAATTCATTTTTTCACCCTTGGATGTGTGGTCTGATTTGCCCGGGAAAAACGAAATTCTCTGGGGAAATATATTATAACCAATGGACCCTTAAAGTTATATATGTTTATATATATATATATATATATATATATATATATATATATATATATATATATATATGAATAAAAAATGACAATAGGAAAACTGGTAATTGCTTAATTTACCAGTTTTCCTATTGTCATTTTTATTCATAAATATTGTCTTCTCTACCGATTAAATCGGAGAAATTTTCATATATATATATATATATATATATATATATATATATATGTGTGTGTCTGTGTGTGTGTGTGAAAAGTCTATATAAATATAAATAAATATATATATGTACAATTATTTATATATTATATGCGCGGTACTTATTAGAAAGCGCTCAATATCAGAGATAGAGCTAACATATTTGGTTGAATAGATGTGAGTTTGTGACCCTGGGTTTCACGCTTTAGCGATCGTCAGACAAACTGTTTAATGTTTTAAAAAAATTGGGTTTATATAGATTGCGTGTATTGGTGTTATTGTGGAAGTGGTGGGGAAAATTTCGTCGTTTTGTCATTCATCGTACTAACGCAAACATCGATGTATGCAGACACATATGCATACTTGGTCGTCCGTCGGGACTCATACATATATAAACATATGTGGGCAGTTTCGGCTATGACATATGTATGTATACGTGTGGTGTTATGTCTATACATACGCATTTGTATGTTGAAATGTTGAAATTTAAACATTGGAAGTGTGACGGAAATGTCTCATTAATGTCTCGTGAATGTATACATGTCATATTATGTATTTTTCCGCTGAAAAATATTTCCTCGCATGTATGTATATACGTGTGGTAGGGTTTGTGTAAAATTATGATAGGTAAAAATTATTATTATTTATATTTATTTTTAAATTTTTGAAAAAAAAATAGGGGTTTATTTGTTATATTTAAAGCTGGTTATTTGTTTGTTTTTGGTGACTGTGTATATGTAACAGGTAGAGATTTGTAATCCTTATTGGTTAATGTATATGGTGATGTTTAATATTCAATGTGCTGGGTGAGAGGGTAGTTCAATTTAATAACGGGTCTATATGATATGATATGAGAGTAATGTTTCAAGGGATTGGAGACAATGATAATATAATTAGCTAATAGTTATTGTAAATTGGTAGAAATTGTAAATTGGTAGAAATGATTAGTAACGGTGGTGGGAGAATGATAAAACCATGAATGTAGTTATAGTGGTGGTAGCTTGAACTAAAAAGTGGTTGTTGGTGTTTTATTTTATTTTTATTTTGTTATATGTATTAATTTATTTGGGTATAAATCCTGATAATGGGTATTCTGTGTAAAATTTTGGTAGTTGAAGATTGCTATAATGTTTAATTTTTAATTACAAAATTATTATTGTTATTACATTAAAGCTGCCTGGTAATAGGTGTTTATTCTCATGGTTGCATATGGAAATTATATCTGATCATATTGTTTTAAGGTATTAAATATTCTGAGGGAGTTATAAAGATTGTAGTGGATTTATATGTTAATAGTGGGTGATGTGTAAGTGATGGTGCTGTCTGTTGGTGGTAATGATTATATTATTAGTTAATAGTTATTGTAAAGTGGTAAAAGTGATTACTAATGGTGGTGCAAAGATAATAATGATAGATGCAATTATTCTGATGGTATCTTGAAATTAAATTGTGATTGTTGGTGGTTTGTCTGTTTTATCCGTTTGGTATGAATTCGGATAATAGGTACTTGTTCTCATGCCTACATTTGAAGATTATCTCTGATTTTTTGTTTAGTAAGTTCTTTTGCGGTTTGTGTGATATTATTGCTACTTTTTCCTGTAGGCAAAGTAGACATTTTTTCGTAATTTTGTTGTAGGCAAGGGCTTTTTTCAATATTTCCCAACTTATTGTTGGCGTGATGTTTTTTGTCTTTTTGCTGCCATATGTATGTAGAAAGTGTTGTGTTGTTCGAATATTTCCTGTTGTTGAATGAAAGGTTGTGATTGTTATTCCTCATCTTAAATGGACTTTCGGTGGCATCGATGTAGTGCATAGTGTTGTTTTTTTGTACTTACCTTGGCCTTGTATATTGTGTTCGTAAGTTGGCAATTTTCCTGGAGTGGACATGTTGTTCTGTTTCTGCAGTTGCATATTGGATCCTTGGTTTCATTTTTGTAGGTTGTCATTTTCTTGTGGCTTTTGATTATTTCTGTTATGTTTTTCGTACAGCTGTAACTGATCTTTACGTTATTTTTGTTAAATATTTTTGATAATTTGTTTTCTTCAATGTAGTGTTTTTCTATTAAATTTAGGAATATTTTGCCCATGTTCATTTTAACAGTTTTGTTATATGGTGGATTAAACCAGATAATGTATCTCTTTCTGTTTCTGCGTTTTGGCTGTGGAGGTATATATTGTAGTTGTTGTGTGTAACCACTTGCTTTTAGTGCTTCGTTGTATGGTGCTTTTTTGCTATTGAAAATGTGTATGTTAGATGAGTTTTCAGATAGTCTGCGGTTGATTGATTTTGGTATTTGTTTGATGATAGAAGGTGGATGGTTGGAGGATGTGTGTACGTAAGTTTGGGTGTCATTTTCTTTTTTGTATGGTTCATGTGTGCTGTTGATCTGGTTAAGAGTGACGTCAAGGAAGTTTACTATTGTTGTGCCTATATTTATCTCTATATACCATGGCGTTCTCTTCTGCATAGCAACTCATAGTGCAAGTGACAGCCAGAATTACTGGTCTTTTCAAGTCTCGGCTTTCTACAGGAAGTGATAATTTCTAGCTTCAGTTAGAAGAATGCCTGGTTCTAACAATAACGTAAATGTTGCATTCATAGCCAACAGATATTTTCTGAGTGATTTCCTTGATCAAATTCACGATCTGATTTTTATCGATTGACGTATTTGCACTTAAATACCTATTGTGACATTAGATATATCTTTTGTTTATAATTGATGAGCAATTGGCTATGCAAAAGCTGCCAACCAAATAGGTGAGAAAATATTTGAATGCCAGTCAGTAACGATATCGGATGAACACCTCCGAGTTAGCAGCATTTTCAGTGTAATGATAATAAATATTTCACTGTTGATGAGGTAAAGATATATAAGTAGGATTCATAGCCGAAATATTAAAGTGTAGATCTGTATTTTGGTGGGGATTGAATCTGTACCTGGTTAGGATTTTGATGGGACTTATTGAGTGATCAAAACGACTTAAAAAAAAAAGAAAAGAAAAAAGAAATTGAAGTGATCAAATAGATGGCTGCGTGATCGAAAAGTCACGGACGACAAAAAGCAGATAAATCACTGCTTTGTTAATATGTTTCGTTCAATTGTTAGACTCGATGTTTGCTAATAGACTTTGGTAATAAGGAAGTCGAGGAATGTCAAACCAGGCGTAACCCTCAAGCAAAGCATTTCTCTTGTATTGAGTTTTAAAGGATTTTCTTTGCTTGAGGATCTGATTACGAAACTTCGTTATTAAATGCTCTAAGCCCCCACAAATCTCGGGCTAAAATATTATGATCGAAACTGGTATGAGAATAAGATATAAATATATATGTAATGTTGCCTCTAAAGTACATTTGAGACGTCATACCACATTAAAGGACACTATTTAAATTATCAGCTTTTTTTTTCTAAGCGTTTCACCCCAAGCAAAGCGAGAAGCCACTAGGACGCACGTGGTTACAGAAGATTTGGAGCAGGATCAGATAGGAGTGATAGAGGAAAGGATGAGGAGAAGGGTAGTGGATAGATCAAGGCAACTGGAGATGTCGATTGACATTACATTTGAATAGCTGGAGATTATAGCTTACAGGGAAACTGGAATAGGGAAGGGAGTTCCACAAGCGAGAGGTGCGAGACATGAAGCTATTGGAGTAGAAGAGACGGCTACATTTAAAAGTTTCCACAGTGAAAGGGTGAGAGCGTGATGCCAGCCTCGTAGGGCGCTTGAACTCTTGAAGTCTGGGAACCAGCGAATGCAGCTCCTCGGAGCAATTGCCATGAAAGTATTTGTAAAAAAGACAGAGAGAGGCGACGGCGCGTCTGTGAGAGAGTGACTGTAGACGAGATGCCAGAACAGGGCCTATTATAGTGTCTAATCATCGTATATCGCTATACAATTGCAACACACGCACTTCCCATTCAGAAGCAAACGGTCAAAATGTTAGCTTGAAGTTCCATGATCAAATATATTTCGAATAAAGAGGTTGTTTTAACGATTGGTTAGCTTCAGAACAGTTTAAAGGATTAACGAAGAATATCATTCTAGCTTGCTTAGATTAAGGTGCTGAATGAAAAAAGTGAAGGAAGTTCTGTAAACTGTTCTATAATCCATGACAATAAACGTATTGGTTAAATCATTTTTTATCAATGTTTTTTTTTTCCTTCTAACCCATTTTTGATGTCGAAAAATATCAGTCCTACATATTAAGAATAACTAGATGTAAAATACCAGTCTTGATATAATATAGTTAAAGTAATAATTTAAAAAATTAAAATTACAATAATAAGTCACATTAAATGCATCATTAAATGCTGAACTCAAATGAAAAGTAAGTTAATTGAAGAAGTCTTCTTAAATCTACACAATAAAAAAAAAAAAAAACCATTTCAAATCAATTTGAAAATATAATTTATTATGAAAAGAAAACATAGAATATTTTATTTAAAGCCCATCACCGTAAAGTTGCCACAGTGCGTCACTTTTTTTTATACATACTTGTAGGGTAATTTA
>CAHIKZ030001258.1:2020000-2052500 GCA_903632075.3 Acanthosepion pharaonis
CTGTCACCGGGCATGAGTGATATTCTTACTAGTTTCTTGCTGGTTCCTTCCCGTACAAGTTGCATCTTTTCGAATGCAGATATTGACCCACTCTATCATGCTGCGTTTTATATTCCATGTGTCCCAAAACAGTATAACCTGATTATTATTATTATTATTATTATTATTATTATTATTATTATTATTTACTTTGACTTCTGGTGTATACTCATGTTTTTCCGGGACCCAACCAGAGACCTAAGGACAACAATGGCATTATGGTATTTTCCACCGAGCAGTTTCTGAAAGAAAAGTAAGCTAATATCTCGCATGTACATAAGGCCCTTCGGAAGGTGTGGGTTGTACTTGTGTGCACAATTTTATTGGCAGAAATCCCTTCAATGATTCCACTGGAATGTTTTCCAATCAATCCGACGGCGCTAACTACAATTGGTGTTGATGTCCTCATGTGTCACATTTTGGAGACTTTAGTTTCATTGTCCTTGTATTTTCATAGTGTTTGATGATCTTCAAAGAAACATTACAATCTACAGTAGGCCATGTCAATAAGAAGACATAATTTATCATCGCGTTCTCTGATCACGATGTCTGGGCGATTAGCTTTATTAGTCCTGTCTTTATGTATTGTAAAGTCTCATAAAATTGTTACAGGTCCTATTTCCGTAACCGTGTCTGGCTTGTGTTCATAACAATTTCTTGCGGTTTCCTTTCTGTGAAAAGTTCCAATTTTCCAATGCAGATATTGACCAACTCTGTCACGCCAGCTCTCATATTCAGTTTATGCCAGTACCGTGGCAACTGGATGAAAGATGGTCAATTGTCACTGGATATTTATCACAAAATAGCATTTCAGTATGTCTGCTTAGTAAGTACTAATTATCAAGCATTGGTGCTGTGCAGCAATAATAAAAGCTTTGGTTTCAGCTTTTAACTCTGCACTATGCAGCCTCCGATGTGCACGGGGTTTGTCTACATTGGCTTGTTTGGTACGGCAGAATATTGACCTTGAAGGGGTTTATATTGCCATTGTTTCTATATCTGGTCGATTGCATTCGCCTTTGCTTTCTTTAAGGTTTCTGCAGCTGCAGTAATTGTATGATGTTTTATTTGCATTTCCTCGCCTATTTGAAGCTGTTTTGAACTTGTTCGCTTCCTTTACAAAGTTTCTTCTTTCTTTCATGTTCTCTGACACAGATAATCCTTCAGTATTCTGTAGTTTCCGAGTATCTTTGAAAGGCGATTGTTGTAGTTTTGTAAGAGAGTTCTAGTTGTATAAATTCCCTGCCTATTTCGTATCAAGGAATCTACAGACGATCAACATCATCGCCGGAATTATACATGCGGTGGCAAGTGATATGATTTCTTGTTTTGGCGTCGATTCGCTTAATGTCAGCAAAGCTACAGTTAAGGATGTTGAACCTATATTAAACACCGGGACAACCAAAGTGTTTATGGATGATATTGGTTTTTTGTTTGTTTGTTTTTTTAATTCGACTCTTTACAGCGGCCTAAGAAAGGTTTTTAGTCAGGAGAAATAAACTACATCCAATTTCAAAATTTTTTTACGTAATCCCTACTCAACATAAATAAACAGTATTTGGAACTGGTATATTTTAAGTCCTACATTTGCTAGTTTCAGTGTTTGTGTTCGATTTTTCATGGATATCATCCAGTTATCAACAATCGTCTGATCCATATTTTGACACTTCTTTTAGAAATGTTTCTTTAAGGGTTGCCACTGACGTCATTTTTGTTGCACGCTCTCGAAGTTTTCGGTCAAGGTGCTCCCAAACGTGCTCTACTGGATTCTTAGACTACCCATGGCAGAGACTTTATTCCTTGCGATGCTTTTCAGGCCTTTGTTACTTTACTCGCATAGCGCTCCATCTTCTTGATAAATGTAGACATTCTTGTCAATCCGACTGGTTTCAAATAGTGGGCGTAGTTTTTTCTCTAATATTTGACAATACTTTGGACAATTAAAGAACTCATCAACAAGAATCAGCTCAGAATTCTCTCCAAACCGGACAGCGCTCCACACCACTAGTCCAATCCCTCCATGTTTCACGGTTGTCTGCAGACATTCAGTGTTCCAAGTCTCATTCTGATTTCTCCAAACAAACCAGTCTCGAATTCGAATACTGCCTCTTGTGTGATTTGGATATAAATATATAGCATCGTCTTCCACATTCCTTTGCTGTGTCTAATGTACTACCGCCAAGGAAACTTTGTACATTTTCAAAGTCTTAAGGATCCATGTGTGTATCATACTATCGAATGCTTTACGGCAATCTATCTCTGCTGAGCTGAGAATTCTACATCTTTTCCTGTAATTGCCCTGTTCATTTTCTATCTCATTAGTTGATCTTTGTAACCATATGAGTCTCTCCAGCATCTCTTCTGTTCCAGGAGAAAAATGTTGTTTTCTTCGAGAAAAGAGTAATTACAGTTTATCAGGAAGGACCCGATCAATGTATATGTTGTGGACAGGTATGTTATTGACGTACAATTTTTCGAATTATCTGTCTCACCCGTTTTTGGCAGGAGATATGTAATACATCCAGTGATCCATTCTGGGATATCATTGGGTTTAATAATAACCATTGTTAATATTTGTGTAAAGGTTTTATGGATTGATGACAAGATAGAGCCAGAAATTGGGTACCTTGTTATTTCCCTGGAATTTCCATTTATTTATTTTTTCAGCTCCAAATATTCTCCCAAGAATGTTGAAAGACACTTTAACGCTTTTCGTTTCGTCTTGTTCTCCGTGCTTTTAACTGGAGTTTCGGTTTTAGTATTTCCTTGCTTGGTGGAATGTCGTTCAGCAAATTAATTTTATATCTCCGCTTGATCTTCTTGCATTTGCGTCTTGAGACATTTGGGTTTAATAAGATCTCATCTAATACTGATGACTCACTTTTTATTTCCTTTATTTTTCGCATTAGTTCTGCTTTCCAAAGCAAGTTATTTTCATTGTTTTGATACCAAACTTGCCAGTAGCTGCTGTTGCGTATATGACATTATTTACTTATGTGATGTTTCCCAGTCGTTTGTCCGTTTTCAGTGTTGGAAGTGCAGCGTTGTATATTTGCACAATATGTGCTTGATTTTGTCATATGAATTTTTGTGAGCTTGTCTCTCACATTTGTGTGCTAGTTACTCTGCTGAGTACATCGATGACGTGTTTTTTTTTTGTTTTTTTTCGATAATTTCATATCTGCAATTTTCAATTAATTCTACCGTATTATATTTTGTTCAAATTCAGTGACATAATCTGAATTTGCTGTAGTTTAGGTCGCAGGTAGATTCTCCAGTTTTATTCCCTTTGAGATTATCATTTTTTGATCCCATTTATTTTACCTCATCCTTTGTTACATTAATTATTTCCACTCTCGCCTCTTTATTGTTTAAGTGATGAGTTATTGTATTCTGTCTTATACTCTGTTGTATCCTATCTATATATCTTGCCATAATTCTCCATATTTAGTATGTCTGCTTTGGAATATTTTTTGTGGATTTTGAGTCCAGTGAAAAATAATACCATGACTTGCTGATACTATTCCTTAGTCTATTTCGTTTGCTTTCTTTTTAGTAATCGATCTGGCATTGAGTCACTTGGTTCAAGGTTGAAAATAGTCCGGGTTTGATGACCAGGTGTCTCAACGTTTTTGAAAGAGTTTGTTGAAGTGACAGATTCTTCATCCCTAGACAGGTTTCTCGCAGAGGAACTCGGCCCTTGTTGACGTGGGTTACGACCGATCCGGTATGATTATTTGTAAGTAGAAATGTTTTCCTCATTTTTTGCGTTTTATCATTGATCTCCAAGGCTTATTTTCTTCAAGATACCAGCTCTAGGACGACTGTTGAACATGAAAAAAGAGCTTGTACTAACCAAGAAACAGGTAGGATATATTTAGATGTCCAGGGTTCAAAAGATCATGATCTCCTTCCAGTGTTTAATGGGTTAACACAGGGATATGGAAATGATATTGGCTACAATAAGTTTTAACCTAGTATAAGTCGCAATAGTCATTACCAAATCAAAGGTCAGAAGGGGACATACATTTAGATTGGAGGATTATCACGAAAATTATTACTATTATTAGACTATATTTAGGATGCTCAATCTTATGTTATAATTATTGCTGGATGGTATAGGCGTTTTATTAAGTTTATACAATATATCTCCTTGGAGTTATCCATCTGGAATTGTCGGATTTATTATTGGTTTCTGTTGTGTTGGTTGAAGACATGACATGCTTTATATATATATATATATATATATATATATATATATATATATATATATATATATATATATAGAGAGAGAGAGAGAGAGAGAGATTTCCAGATCAATTCTGTGGACAAGGCAAATTAGTATAAAATATAATTGCCTTGAAAAAGTCGTAAGACGAAACGCGTCGGCAAAATCTAAGATTTTTTTCCAATTGCCATATATATATATATATATATATATATATATATATATATATATATATATATATATATGATGGGTGTTTCATTAAGACGTATTGTATATAAGGTGTTTCATTAAGACGGATCAAAAACATCAGTAAATTAATCAGTGTTATTGGTGAAAATTTATTTCTATATAGCATTATATTATTTCCGTCATGGCAATCATGTCCCAAAAATAATATCACTGTCTGTCAAATCTGAAGAAAAAATCATTAGAAGTTATTGAAACACCCTTTGTATATATATGCTTTATTTTTCATAATTTTACTACACGTGTTTCTGGTCTCGTGACCGTCTTCATGTAAAACCGGAGGTTTCCACGTATTATTAAAAGTAATTAAATTTTTCCTCATGTTTTACAAAGTTGAATATTATCGATATGAGACATTCTCTGCTTTTGTGTTAGTAATCCGAATGTCTTTCTTGAATTGGCAATGAAGAGTTCTGCGCGAAGGGTCATAAAACAATTAAGGTTGGTCCAAGAGAAATGATCAATTACTTATCGGTATTTTATCTTTTAATGTTTTACTGAGATTATATATATATATATATATATATATATAGAGAGAGAGAGAGAGAGAGAGTGTGTGTACATTTATATAATTTTCTTATGTTCTGTAGTATATTTAGGATATGATAATAAGACTGACAAATATTATTTTTTGCTTAAAATTCTTTTTCATATATTTGCGTATACTATTTTGCCTGTATACAACTACAAATGCCTATGCTTATATATGTCGGTGTATGCCATTTATCTTTGAAAGAATATGCTGTTTTCAGATTGTATAAATAATAAACTCGAAATACAAAAAGATAAATATTAAGCCATATACAATCAATCATACATGCATAAATATGACACCTTATTATAAACTTTATTTTCAGTGGGTACACGTATTTGAGTTACTAACATATATATATATATATATATATATATATATATATTATTTTGTACTTTCTTAAACAGTGAAATTAACAACAACCGGTTTGGATGGAAATTTTTTTTTTCTTAAAGAGGAATTGGGCTTCCAAATGAAATCGAAGGTGTCAGCATTTTCCATCCGAGATACCATTTTTCTTTTAAACGCAACATGAATTTACCTATTTGACAACGGTGGCCGCCTTGATATATCAAGGACTGCATTAACTATTTAAGGAAGATATATGTCGACTAAAAGAAACCACATAAAAAGTTGCTGTTGTTTACGTTTTGAGAACGACACAGACGCTAACAAATATTGGTTCATAGAAATCCCAACGAGAAATGTGTAAAAAAAAAAAAAGGATAGCAACAAAATACGTGTATCCACTAAAAATAAGAGAAATAATATCCGATCACACACACACACACACACACACACACACACACACACATATATATATATATATATATATATATATATATATATATATAAGCGTTTCACTCCAAACAAGGCGGGAAGCCACTAGGACGCAAGGGGTTACAGAAAATTTGAAGCAAGATCAGATAGGAGGGATAGAAGAAAGGATGGGGAGAAGGATGGTGGATAGATCAAGGTAACTGGAGATGTCGATTGACATTACATTTGAATAGCTGGAGATTATAGCTCTCAGGGAAAATAGAATAGGGAAGCGAGTTCCACAGGCGTGAGGTGCGCTACATGAAGCTATGGGAGTAGAAGAGACGGCTACATTTAGGAGTTTCCACAGTGAAGGGGTGAGAGCGGGATGCCAGCCTCGTCGGGCGCTTGAACTCATGAAATCTGGGAACCAGTGAATGAGGCTCTTCGGAGCAATTTCCATGAAAGTATTTGTAAAACAGACAGAGAGAGGAGACAGCGCGTCTGTGAGAAAGTGTCTGTAGACGATATTCCAGAACAGGGATAATTATATTGCATATCCGCCTCTGAAGCCTATTAAGAACTCCGAGGCAAACAGAAGGGGCTCCAGACCATATATGGCAGCAATACTCCATGCAAGGGCGAATTGTTGATTTGTAGATCTGAAGGATCGATTCCGGGGAGAAAAATTTCCTGGCTCGGCACAGGGAGACAAATTTCCTTGCGGTGGACCAAGCAATTGACTCAATGTATTTGTTCCATCTCAGGTCAGCCGTCAACGTGAGAACGAGCAGCCGCAGAGAAGGAGGGCAGGGAAGGATCTCTGTGGTGATTAATAGAGAGCAGTTTAGTTTTTGAAGCATTAAAGTTGACCAGCCAATTCCTGCCCCAGTTCACAACCGATTGAAGGTCCTTTTCGAGACGCACGACCAGGTTATTTTTGTCACTGAGACTAGATTTATTTTTGAGGCAGAAATAAGTTGTGGTGTCATCTGCGTAGATGCCAACTTGGGAATTTATGGAGTCAGGAAGGTCATATATGTAGATAAGGAATAGAGTGGGTCCTAGGATGGAGCCTTGCGGAACACCTGCGTTCGTGGGATAGGATATATATATATATATATATATATCCAAGCATGTTTATGTTGTAATGGAATATCGCCTATGTGGACTGAATATATCGGTAGATATAGATAGTGAGCACAGGATAAACCGAGGACTTGTTACGGTAATTACTTGGAGATTCGTTTCCAGCCGTCCTGGTCGAACTCTCTGCCTTCGGGCAGAGAGGAACCCAGACTAGACATTGCCCTTCGACATCCTCTCGTCTAGGGGTGATAGACAGCTGCCCGACCCCGTGTATACGTGGTCTACGGGGGAATTTTTGCCCGAGCATACGGGCTCGGTTTTCTCCGCATTAAAAACGGCCTTGTGCCATATCCTGCCTCGCGGGGAGGTAAGGTAAATAACCTTGCTTTGGCAATTAGTTGGTGATTCGTCTCTAGATGTCTAACTCTCTGCTTCCGGGAAGAGTGGATTCCAAGACGCGGCTATGTCGAAGTGCAATGTCTCTTCTCGGGAAAAAGGTACCTGACCCAGTTTATACGCTGTCAACGGGGAATTTTTGGCTGCGCCTACGGATCAATATCTTTTTTTATTAAAATCATTAAGGAAGGTGCCGTACTTTTGTTTATTTCTCTTATTTTCCTAATGACTTTTATTCTCATCAAAGATCATCTTAATAAGAGATGAAATGAGTGTAATAATACTTGTGATCTTTTTGTAAAAGATTATATATATATTTATATGAATATACTGATAGATATTTACATACGAAGATAGATAGATAGATAGATAGATAGATATTTACATACGAAGATAGATAGATAGATAGATAGATATTTACATACGAAGATAGATATTTGCATAGATAGATAGATAGATAGATAGATAGATAGATAGATAGATAGATAGATAGATAGATACATACGAACATAGATAGATAGATAGATAGATAGATAGATAGATAGATATTTATATACGAAGATAGATAGATAGATAGATAGATATTTACATACGAACATAGATAGATAGATAGATAGATAGATATTTACATACGAGCATAGATAGATAGATAGATAGATAGATAGATAGATATTTACATACGAACATAGATAGATAGATAGATAGATAGATAGATAGATACATACATACGAACATAGATAGATAGATAGATAGATAGATAGATAAATAGATAGATAGATAGATATTTACATACGAACATAGATAGATAGATAGATAGATAGATAGATATGAACAGTAAATAATATTCTTTTATCCTGGAATGCATTATGGGATCGAATCATTAATAATCTTTATCATCATCCTGTTTTCAAAATTAATATAAATTTTAATCACATTTTGTGCTATTATTTCTCTTCTTCCCTTAAATATTTCTTTGACAATGATGCTAAATAAATATATTTTTATTAACTCTCCTCCCAGAATCTCTAGATTTCGTCTACATGACAATCTTTTTTCTTGTCAGCTATTCTTCGCTTTTCAGTGATAATTTAAACAGTTTCATTTTACACGGATTCCTCTCTTTTGTTGTCTGAAGAGGGAAATTTGAGGACAATATATGTTCCCCTTATGCTCTTCGCGGTAATTTCATCTTCTGTTTTTATTTCTTTATTCAGCATTTTCCTTCTCATTCGGTAAAAAAAAGCCGTGGAAACATCCAGGAAATGCTAAATCATCTTAACACCAACATACGTTCCATTCAGTTGCATTGAACTTATTTTTTTTTTTTTTTCGATTTTAAGTCATGGGTTTCGGGGCAGGTATCAAGGCTTATTTTATAAACTGAACGATATTTTTTTTAACCTTTTTTTATCCTTTTTTTTTTTATAAAATCCTCCTCCGAGCTGGGAGTTTTTTTTTTTCTGATTTCATGCATCTGAAGTAAGAAAAAAAGTGATTGGATTTAAAACATTTGGGGGGGGGGTTCGTAGATTTAAGGAAGAAAAGAACGAAATATGGAAATTCACATGAGACATCGACAGACATTCACTAAATAAGTGAAAATGCTGAGAGAAAGAGAGAGAAAACGAGAGACATTTGGATTGCCGATACAATCTTTTCCTAGTGGTGAATTAAGATAGACTTTCTAAGAATTTATCGTAACTCAAATCTTCCGAAAATTTTTTGCAAAAAAAAGAAAAAAAAGGAACATATTTTCTGTGTATCGGTTTAGATTTATTAACATATGTGTTCCAAACACAATCACATTCTATGGTAAATAACCTAAAAAGTGAATTTACTTAGGAAAGAATAACAAACAATATATCATAATGTCAACCAGCACTCATAATTATTTTAAAAGACGCGCCTAGTAAAAAATTCACGGGCAAAAAATACTACTCATACGATACCAAACACTCAAAATGAAAACCCTCGGCATTATCACCACTTCACGCAATGCCACGGTTCTCAGAGGGACGAGAGAATGGAAGTGAGAGATACGACAGTAGAAAAATGGGAAAGAGAGAGGTAAGAAATTACATGTATACACAGATGGAATTAAACATAAATAAGAACTGAATGAACGACGAACAATTTACTGATCGACAGATTGATAGATATGAACATAATGTTATAGATAGATGAAGAGAAAAGTATTAGATAAATAAAAGTGGAATTATACATACACACACACACTATATATATATATATATATATATATATATATATATATATATATATATCAACCTATGAAAAACAGTAAAACCGCTTAGATGCAAGGGCTTACCGAGTATGACAGAATATGAGAAAAAGAAAAATATTATTAAAAATCAAGCATCAGGAAAAGAGAAGGGCCCGTTGAACATTGCATTTAAATTTCATAAGTTCTGGTTTGACTGGAAAATAAGAAGCAGAAAGTGATCCCATAAGCGAGAAGTGATATTAAAGGAACTTTTAGTATAGAACTTAGGGGTAGATCTAGCAACATAAGTTAAAACGATGAGGCATAGTTGCCAATCTTGTTCGGGAATATATATATATATATATATATATATATATATATATATAAAGTATTTGACCAGACCGGAGTCAGATCGGTGGATGGGTATTTTAAGGTGATCATTACACAATTCTAAAAAAATTGAATGTGAAGTCTGTGTATAGACTGATAGACTGAATCTATTATTTTATGTGTGTTGATAGATTCGATATGAAATGATAAAGATCTTATATACGAACATACCAGTTTTACACACATACATACACATATATATATATATATATATATATATATATACACAAGTATATAATTGGTGTATACGGAATGAATTCCAATAACCAACAATTAATATTCTTAAAAGAGTGCTCAATACCAAGTAGAGCAGATATAATTATTTATTTAGAAAATTTATAACATAAAAATGTTATAGTCATTTTATTTCAACACTCCCGGTGTCTTATCAAGTGATGATTTTGACACGGAGAGTGTTGACAAAAATGGCTATTTTTGTAATTATTTTATAACATGTTTATGTTATAAATTTTCTAAATAAATAATTATATATATATATATATATATTTTATATATATATATATATTTATATATAAATTTTCTAAATAAATAATTATATATATATATATATATATATATATATATATATAACCAGTTGTAAAAATTTAAGAATAGTTATATATATATATATATAATTTAAAATTTTAAAAATTTTAGAATATATATATATATATATATATATATATATATATATATATATATATATATATATATATATATATAACCAGTTGTAAAAATTTAAGAATAGTTACTAAAACGAATATATTAAACAGCAAAAGTAAAAAATAGTTTTACATTACTTTTTAATGCAAAGAGCCGCATCAGTTATGGGACTTGAGAAACCATTTTTTTTTTTTTAGATTGATTTCTTTCATTCCAACCAAAACTAGCGCTGGATACCCTGTCAATAACTGCCGAATCTTTTCTCATATTGAAAAAAACTAATATTACCAACATCTTTAAAGGTGGGAGCAGATACTACTCTCATCCTTATCCTATGGCCATGGAACAAAGAAAAGCGTAATCCTTGTAGCACCCAGTCAATGAATTGAAACGCTATTTATACTTTTATTGTTAGTAATAAATAAATATTTTTATTTAATCCGTACAGGTTATAACCTATAACCTGTACGGATTAAATAAAAATATTTATGTGTGTTTCTGACGGGCTAATTTAAATACATGCAAAATAATATTTGGTAAATAATAATAAATATAAAATTTTCAGTATTACGTTTTCTTGCCAATTTTCATCATGTTAATAGACACAAATGTTTTTACCTATTTTTTTTTTAGTTTACTTAATATTACATGAAAACACAACAGTCTTCGTTACTTCCATGGGAACAGGAGAAAGCTTTGCGCAAATACAGCCGTAAGCAAAACCAATTTTCCGAATGTATAAGAGATAACTGTTCCATCGACGCCCAGACTGGAGAATGTCCGAAGAGAGAATAGACTTAAATATAAACGCAGTTTATATGAATATAAAAAAAAGGATTGCATTAGTAGATAAATGTGATGAATGTAATTTACGTTTCTGTGGCTCAGATGAAGAAAACTCAAAAAATATAAACATAGTAAGATTGTCGAAATCTTAACAAATTTACATACCAAAGGAAGACGCTTAAAAAAAAATACAGATTAAATGGTCAAAATACATATAAGGATTAAAATACAGGGGAAAATACAACAGCGTAATTAAAACACTTTTCGAATTGTCTTCATGAATAAAGAAAATACAGCTTCAGAGGTAAAGCCATTTCTTTCTCATTAAAAATAATAACTATTCTTTAAAAAATATTTTGACATTTTGTGTACGTTTTATACATACATACATATAATCAACGGTATTAACAAATTTAACCGGCCTGGATGTCCGAGAAATTTTCATGGAAAATGGGAAATATGCGTCCTCCGACAGGAATTGAACTTGTATCCTATAAGGAACCGTCATAGAGCCTGACGTGCTTTTACCGATTGAGCCACGGAGGAGCGTTTCGGTTAGCAAGGTCGATTTTACTGTTTTTAAACCACAATTTTCAATGATTTTCTCTCATATATTCATATCTGCTCGATGCGTATACAAATGTAAACACATGACATGATTATGAAATGGACAAAGTTCGACAATTATTTTAAGACATTTTTATGTTTATATGTTTTTTTTTTGTAGATATATAATGTTTTTTATAGATAAAATGTCTTAAAATAATTGTCGAATGTTCCAGTTCTCGCTGGGTTCGATATTTTCATTTAACTTGGGAAAGATATGAATCCAACACTTTTGCCCCCAGCTATGGATTAATTATTAAGACTGTTAGTAAATCCTTATTATCTCCAATTAATGTCTTAGAATTTAAAAATATTCTATGATGTTAAATAATCTTCAAAATGGTTGATGAGCCATAAAAAAGAAATCAGTCGATCATTCAGTCAATCAATATACTTCTCGATTGTCGCATTCTCTTTCGTCCGCTTGCTTTCTAGTCAATATCGATCTTCAAAGATTTAAGTGCAATGCCAATCGTTATCCAAGGCTTCTTAATTCTTGCCTACTTTTCTTTTTCTTTCTCCTTAATAGTGTGTTTTTCTTCTTATATTTTCTAACACTCAGTCATCCCTTGCGTTTTGATAGAGTTATTGCCTTGCTTGCTGGGTGAAAGGATTTTTAAAAAATTATTTAACCCATAAAGCGAGACAATTCTTAGAAAGCTAGCATCCTGGCCAGGAACGGTTACTGGCAGGCACAGACTTTAAAATCAGAAAATACCTGTGTGACATTGTGTTAATTGAAGACTCAGAAAGAAAATTGAAAGGACTCTCACGCACATTATTAATGGAAATCAAGAAGTTAGTATACAGGATAACCAGCAAAAATTAAAATATGTGAGGAAGACCTTGGAGAGATCAGGATCAGTGCTGATATACAAATTTAACTATCTGTGTAATATACTAAAAGACGATGTAAAACGTTACACAGATATCCGAAGAGGCGTCGATATAACGAAAGATGTCTTTCAGAAACTATGTAATGTATGAATAGATAAGAAAATTCAGTTAGAAACAAAAAATGATATACAAAACTCTTGTTGTACTCAATAGTCTATAAAGCTGTGAATGCTAGAAGAATTTTCTGACAGAGGAAGAAAAAGCACAGATATGCGTTTCTACGAACTTATGTTACTCTGAGCAGAATATATCAACAACGAGAACGTTTTAAAGAATATGGGAAGTATGTGGGTAAATATCTTGTATACTCGTGTAACGCGCGATCTCGCGTATCGTGTGACCCCAGAATTTTTCACTTACAAAAAATGACTATCATGTGTCTCGTGTATCATACCAGTTCATTTTTTGATAGACCTAATTACAATAGACTAACCTCTTTTCCTCTAGCTCTTTATCCAATCTTCTAGTTAAATAAGTTAAAAAGGAAGAGAATGATAAAAGTATCGTTTGCAACGCTCTACTCGTTGCGTAAACGCGTACATCATATAAACAACCGTACGAGAAACAGCTAAACAGCTGAAAAGATGCATATTCGCTATCTTTGTATTTTATAATACGATACTAATATGTAAATATTACATGGATTAATATTAGATATGATTAAGTAAAACATCAGTTTTATCAAAATCATATTTATTTTAAATACAGCTGTAACTTTGACTACATTGAACGGATATATATACTTTGGTCAATGGCGTAGCCAAGGCCAACTCTACATGTGGTAATTTCATATCGCGTGTATGATCCGACCCTCTTCGAAATTCGGTCTTCAAAGGTTGCATCATACGCGAGTCCATACGGAACTCACCAATTAAATGATAGTCAATATTAAGCATCGATGTATACCAACCATCTGTCTATAAAAGCGTTTCGCAGCTGGTGCGCCCGTGCAAACTAATCCGCCCTGATAAGCGCCCCAGTTTAATAGAAATGTAATTTATTAATTATTTTTATATTTAAAAAAAATATGTATTTTTAAAATGCTAGAGACACAAACACATGACTTCCATGTCTAATTCAAATATTTGTCATTTGTTATTTTAATTCATTGATTGACTGATTCGTACCATTTCCAAGGGGGATATAACGAAATCAACCGGAATTAGAACTCGGCTATCCGATTAACAATTCCGATCCATAATCCATTACACCACCCTCACATCTAAGATTACAACACATGGTACTACCAAGCGGTTACTCATCTAGGTACTGACCGATCTCCATGTTGCTTAACTTCAGTGATCGTACAAGTACCGGTGTCTGAAGTGTTTTGTACGTAAATAAGTTAAAAAAAAAAAGAAAAAAGAAAGATCAACTCATAGCGTAAATACGTACAGCCATAAACAACCGAATGAGAAACATTTAAACATTTTATAAAAGTAAACAACTGAAAACATACATGTTCTCTATGTTTGCATTTTTACGATACTAATATGTGAATATTACTTGCATTATTATTAGATACAGTTAAGTAAACCCTCATTTTCATCAAAATCATTTTTATTTTAAATGCCGCTATAATTTTTCACTACAGCAAATGGATATATTTTGGTCAACGGCGTTGCTCGGGTCAACAGTACATACGGTAATTTTATATTTCGTGTATGATGTGACATCCCTTAAAATTAACTTCAAAATTAGGTCTTTAAATTCTGATACGCGAATATAGACGGCAAAAATTTCTGGAACGTATAATAATGAATTTATCCTGCATAATGGTACACTTCAGGGATATAAAATGCAAGAGAGAGAGGGAAAACAATGAGTCACCATTTTAATGAGTTTGTTGCCTGGATGACAGGAAAAGAAGAAAGATGGATTGTTAAATAATCAATATTTACTTAGTGATGTCTAAGTATATTTCAGAACATTTCGAATATAACTCTTTATTCATTTTACGGAGATAGATTTTTCTCATTGCACTCTCGACTTTCATAATTGGACAAGTATTGCATGTCTTACTACATTCTTACCATCTGTTGCAGGAATGAACACACAATTATTTTATCACAAAATTCTCTAACGAACGATTTAATCCAAATATGCCGTTCCAAGAAATTCAGACATAAAAAGAGAAATTGTAGAGAGTCTTGATCGCGTATTACTTGAATGAACGAAAAATAACAGATAAGCAAGTATCGAATTTTACAGTGTTGGAATTATCAAGAACGAAATCTATGCTGGACCAAACTAAACACTTATCCATGGGAGAAATAGTTGTCATGACACAGATAGGAAGCACTCTATTGTCTAACTTTTGTCTACTTCCTGGAACACCAGTTAGTTTTCACAAATCTAATAAAAAATGCTGACCCATTTCTATACATATAAATATGGACATGTAGACCCTCACCAATGCACTGACATATATCTTGTATAACTTCTTGATTGTGTTCGTTTTTAAGATCCATGCATTTCATTTAATATCTAATTGAAATCGTTAATCGTTTTTAGAATTCAATAAACATTATTATATCTTAATGTAAACCATTAAGTTGTTTGCAATACAATCAACCTGAATTTTGAATATGTTTAGTACATTTTGGTGGCCATCATATATATATATATATATATATATATATATATATATATATATATATATAAAGTTGTATGCATATGTGTTTGTGATCCTGGGTTTCACGCTTTTGCGATCATCAGACATACTGGTTTATTTTTTACAATTGGATCTATTTATGCTTGTTTGACTATGTTTGATGAGTTGAGGTGGGGATATACTTACATGTTTGTTTCTGGGTAACACCATCTTACGCATAGACACATACATACAGGTGTACGCATTTTAGTTGACACCTATATATATATATATATATATATATATATATATATATATATATATATATATATATATATATATATACTAGCAGAAGTACCCGGTGCATGACCGGATAAAAAGGAATTTCGGAACACCAGAGAGTGAGAGAGGGAAAGGGGAAAGAGGAGTTCCAGAGAGGGTATATTTTTTTCAAATATAAAAAAAAAAATCAAGTTTATTTTTTTAATTTTTATTAAGCATGCATTTTTAATTAATTTAAATTTAATGTTTTTAAGTAAACAGGACATAGCACAAAAGTACCTAGTTCATGACCAAGTAAAAATGAATTGTAGCAAATTCCTTAATAAAATAATTTATTATCCTGATCTACAACCTCGTGTACAACATAGAAATCATTCTTTGTAAACATAACAATTTGCTGTATGCAATTTGTTAACTGATACTGTCAAGATATTTGAAGCATGTGATTAATCCAAATGGGCTCCTGCATAGACTATATTGCGTGTCTGATTATCTGGAGTAAGTATGCTTAGTCTTTTTGTACTTCCTGTGCGTGATGATTCAATATACATCTGTCCATGTGAAAAGCATAGGACGGGCAGATCAATTCAAATTTCTTCGAAAGTTTGTCCTTACGCGTTATGAAGAATCTTTGCAAAACAGGGTTTACATGGAAACAGGAGCCTTTGAAATTTGAAGCGGATCTTTGTGTCTGGTGGAATTCTTGGAAGAAAAATGCTATCGCCTTTATTCGTCTTTTAAGTTTCTGTGTTATAATGATTAAAAAAAAAAAATTTATTTTGTTCATTTCAAGCATATGAACGTGCGGGTTTTTTTGTTTGTGTGTGTGTTTTGTTTTTTTTTTAAATTCGGTCCATAATTGCCTGTCGAGTTACAGTGATAATATATTCCTTTAATTTATTTTCTCTTTTAACCTCTAAAATTGTAACAATAAAAATTTAATTAAAATGTATCTTTATTGATAGGTGGAATATGTTCGTATACATTCTTTCTATAAGTAGTATGTGTCTTAAAAACAGTTTGCGTTTAAACTGATTTAAATTTAATTTTAACGATAAAAGAAGCTAAAAAATTGCGTATTGCAATATTTTTTTTCATTTTAAGAATTTTTTCGTTGAGTTAGAGTGATAAAAATGTATTCTGTTGATTTATTTTCTCTTTTGTCGTCTAAAGATTTAATAAAATGTTTAATATTTGTAATTTATAGGTGGAAAATTTAGCGTATTGATTCAAATTTATTCTAGTTATAGTTTTTCTTAAAACAAAATGCTTCTGAGTTACACCAATTAAAAATTCATTTATTTTGTTCTTTTTTCTTTAACATCTAAAAATTTTCGCAATAGAATCTATGAGATGTTCAAATATGTCGCGCCGTAAGAATAAATGAATAGTTCTACGGTCTTTTGTGCATACTTAAAAAGAACAGAAGTCAATTTGGAATCTGTAAAACGCTTAAATATGGCGGTTCTTAAGAAGAACTTGTAATTTCAGGAAAATAATTATGAAGAGTTCCACAAATCGATTGAATCCTAATTATTGAATCATATAATTTAATCAATTATAAAAAAAAATAGATTTTGTACATTTTATTAAAGATTTTAATGCTCAATGGCATCTCCTTTTTTGGGTTATAAGTCGACACATACCTAAAAAGCAGACACGATCTTTTTAATATATATATATATATATATATATATATATATATATATATATATATATAGAGAGAGAGAGAGAGAGAGAGAATCAGTAAAATTTTCCAAATCGTGAAAATGCAAAAATTGTTCATTTGTTAGATTAAGCTTTGAAACGGTGTATGTTAGAAATGATTAAAGATATCTTACTGGAATTTTACGAGGTTTTTATAACATTGTTGGATTCTACATTGAGCAATAGGAATGTATAATTACTCTCCATACTTAACAGAAGAATCGTGATGAAATCGATCATAAACGAAAATCACATGCTCATCATTAATTAATCATAGTTATGGATCGGAATCTCATGAAGGATTGAAATAGAGTTCATATATATATATATATATATATATATTATTTCAGTATCATTTTCCAAGTAAATACCTGACTCTGGCTGCTTATCTTAAGCCTTTAAAAAGTCCAGACCCGTCCAGAAATGTAGTATTGCTGGCATACAGAGGGAGGAGCAACGCAATCTTCACTTTCTACTCTAGACAGAATCTAAAATCGTTTCCGCGGCCTTGTGACTGACAAATTATTCCCCCCCCCTACAACTCATTTCTCACAGACAAAACGTCACAATCTCCTCGCTGCTCTATCGCCATTTACATGGAAAGTGTTCAGGTGAACTATATTCCTAGATCTAACTTTCAAGAGCTAAGACTCGCCATGCCACGCATATTTAGCGAACCATTTTCATTTCTTCCGTATTCCATAGGTGAGATGTACATTCTACTTGAGCAGCTTCTTCCCGCGTACCACTGCCCTGTGGAACCGGCTCCCAAGAGGATGCTTCCCCGATCACTACAGTATTAACCTGTTCAACTCTAGGCTAAACTGTTATCTTCCCAACTTAACCACATGAACATTATATATATATATATATATATATATATATAAAAAGGCTTAAACACTAATATTCCATGGTCATAATTTATTCCATTGGAATCTTAAATACGATCCAATTCATCAGACCTACAAATTCAAAAAGAAAACAGAAAAAAACAACTCCGAAAATAAAAACAGAATTTAGAGAGAGTGTAAGTATGAGAGTGAGGGACGAATGTTAGAGCTAAAGAGAGGGGTAACAGACGAGAGGAGGTGGGGGATTAAACTTTAACAGAGATAATTTTAAGAGAGGTGAGTGGAAAGGTTTTAAGTAAGAGAAATATGAATATTGTCGTATGTCTAATACATAAAAATGCATTTAGTGGTGACATACACACACCATAGACGATGTATATATATTTTTATATATTTTTCATATGTAAGTGTATATTTACCACTAATATTATCTATCTATGTATCTATCTATCTATCTTTTATATCTATCTATCTATATATATATATATATATATATATATATATATATATATATATATATATGTGTGTGTGTGTGTGTGTGTGTGTGTGTGTGTGTGTGTGTGTAAATTTATGTGTATGTGTATTTTTTTATCATTATATTAGACTGCATATGTAAAAATCACGTTTATTATATAATTCAATTTTTAAATTACCCGATTTCAAAGTAAACGTTGACAACAGGCATATACATTAGATACTGGAATTAATTATATCTTATATGTAAACTGTTAAGAAAGTTAATTTTTCGCTCCAGTTATGAATCCGGAGAAGGCACCCGGCCTAGGACGAGATGCTGTTGCAGTATCTGTTCCTTGCCGAGTTTGGACAGAATCTTCGGATCTCTTCCGTAGTGTGCTATTTGACTGGATATGTCTAGCTATGACTTGCTAAAACCAGTGGCCTGAGTGGAGACTCTCGGGTTGCCCATATTTAATCAAACTAACCTTGTTTTGCATCCTGACTCACTGTGGAGTAAAAGGTACATATTGGGAAAGCTATGAATCCATCTCTTACCACCAGCTATGGGTTATTTAATAAGACGTGTATCACTAAACCACTATTATCTAAAAAATATTTATGATCTAAAAATACTTTCTTGCTTTAAATAAACTGCAAAGTCTTGATAATCTGTTGAAAAACGAATTAGTCGCTTCCTTTAATCCACTTTACGTACAAAAACCAAAAAAGGGAATGTACATCAAATTTAATTTTTATTAATGATTATTCATTTTTCATGGAAATTACATATGACATCCTATAAGATTATATCTCATTCCGATGATATGGCAATTGTTTAATGAATTTTAACTATTTAACCAATTTAAATATTCCCTTCAGAGATATTTTACCAATATCGCCTATTTTGTGAAACAGACTTTCTCCGAATTAATAGCTCGAACTCTTTAATCTTGACCTCTACTTGCACAAGTATCAATCGTTATTCTTCCTCCTTATTCTTATAATCTTCATTTCTTACTGCATTCTCTGTTCCATTTATATCACACACTCCATATGCCTCTACCTTAAATGACTCACGAGCCGTATATTCTATGGAAACTAATATTTAAAAGTATTAGCGGAGTGACAGTAAACAAATTTATAAAACCTATGATAAAAACAGTAATTTATAATCGAAGAACCTCTGCAATATTTGCAAAATTAAAAAGATTTTTTTAAAGTCCAAAAAAAAAGTATTGACGACAATGTTATGAAAACGATATTAATGTGAAATGTAAGACACATTTTCTCTAATTACTTTTAAAAATCTTCTATTTTGTCAGAACTGCTGCATTTATTGATATAAAACAAAACACTCAGCATCCGGGATACCATGCTGTCATTAATATTTTTGTGTAAATTTCTTTCTTGCACGAAGTTTCACTTTTAGAAAGTTCCACGAGATTTCAATCAGAGTAAGATCGAACGTACAAACCAGACACAAGGGACTTTTAAATTACAATTACTTTTCTCTCTCAAATGCAATAATTTTGTGACGTAGACACCATCCTCTTTTTCTATGTGGAAGCGTTTGACATCTAAATAGAACATTCAACCAGCGTGATTTCAAAAATCCATGTTAGGCTGAGATGACATCGTAACACAACCTTGAATTCGCCATGAACGGAGAAATTTGGTTCGCTTGTTAAATTCTCTCTGTCTGAGCGGATTTAAGCACGACGCATCAGACAGTATTTCATTACAAAGCCGTGTGCAGGTGAGAACTTTGCCGTAGAGCATTTATTCTTAATTTAGACGCGCAAATATGGTAACCGGAAGTTGCAGTTCACATTTTGCAAATAACTACTCATCTACGCAAATGTGGGCAGCCATAAAACAACGTTTGAAGTAGTAGTGAATTTCCCGTAATCTTAACAAATAATAATATCAAGACCGTATGTGCTTATAAATTTCTAAATAAGTTATTCCAAAAAATACCTTGAGAATGAAAAAGAACGAGGGAATTTAATTTAAATTCATAATTAAATTTAAAGTTTTAGTTTCGGTTTTTGAAACATGGTAATTCCTGAATGTCCGAGGAATGTTGTTTAATACTGTTTATTATAAACAGAGCATTTACTTAAATATTTGTATCTATAAAAAGAATGTATAAACATAAAAATGTCTTAAAATACTTGTCAGACTTTGTCCATTTCATAATGTGTGACGTCATTTGTTTACATTTGAATACGCCATGAGCTGATATGAATGTACGGTTCCGTATAGGATACAGGTTCGGTTCCTGTCGGAAAACGAATATTTTCTATGAAAATTTCTCGGACCTTCAGACCGGTAAATGTTGTTTAATAATGTTTATTATAAACAGAGCATTTACTTAATTATTTGTATCTATAAAAAGAACGTATAAACATAAAAAATGTCTTAAAATAATTGTCAGACTTTTTCTATTTCATAATATATATATATATATATATATATATATATATATATATATATAAATAAAAAGTAACTCCATATCATTCATGCCGGTAGCAGGATTACATATGACATGCTGGTACGACAATTTTAAAGTAGTAGTAAAAGCACTGCACACTCACAAACATCACACGTTTCTTACGTCACAACTGTTTGGCTAGTTTACAACACTTACTTGTTCTACGAAACTCACCAACTCTTTATCTACGACGATGATGTCTTAAAATGTCGAAACCTTGCATCATATCTCTTTTAGTTTACTTCCGAAATGAAGTTATGAAAACTTGTGCCGGAATGTTCTTTTCTGAATAGACTTATTCGTAATTTGAAATGTCCTCCTTTTCTGAGTAGGATTATTCGTAATTTGAAATGTCCTCCTTTTCTGAGTAGGATTATTCGTAATTTGAAATGTCCTCCTTTTCTGAGTAGGATTATTCGTAATTTGAAATGTCATCCTTTTCTGAGTAGGATTATTCGTAGTTTGGTAATTTTCAGATATCGAAATTAATCAACGCAACACATCCGTTGTTTCTAATGATATTTGTCATAAAAGAACATTTGCTGCCTAAATACAGAGTATATATATATATATATATATATATATATATATATATATATATATATATATATAAAGAGAGACAGACAGATATACAGACAGATGGGAGAGAATATATATGTGTAGCGATTTTGACGTGTTTCCGGTATAATATGCTAAAATAAGGAATCTTGCTCTATTTTTTATTGAGCCCTCTTTTAAATTAAATATTACCAACGTTGGATTATTATATATATATATATATATATATATATATATATATATATATATATATATATATATATATATGCTTTATAATATACATATATGCTTTATATAAATGAGATATAATATTGTAGATACAGACATTACTGACATAGAATCAATACTTCATGGTGATTGTCAGTTTCACGACATTTATATGGTGTGCATAGTCATAAAATATTCATTCAAACAAGTTTCGTGAAAGACAACAGACATGTTATGTCTATTGTGCTATTTTATCTTGTTTTTCTTTTTGGCAATTCAGTTTCCTTATTTTGAAGAAGAAGGAGTAATGGAAATATTTACAGTTCGAAAAGGTTTTGAAAGGCTTCACTCATGATAAAAAAAGGAATAATTATAAACAGAGAGTTCTTGTGGTCGTTGCATCTTTGAAATAATTTCTTATCATTTGTCACGTGGCTATTTTCTTTGTTAAGTGAACGTGAGGATATTCTGGGTTTAAAAATAGGTGATGTAACGTGAACCGAGATGTGACCTCAAGGTTTGAGAAATGAAGTTAATTATTTTAGTGTTCCATTATTTTTTATGTTTTTTTGTTATGGTTTTTTTTTTTTTAAAGATTCTGGGGTTCATGATTCTTCCTGAGTCGTTAATGATTTTAAAGTATTTTTTTTTAATGACTTCAAATATTTGTAATCGTTTTTACCATTTCGTTGTTGGGTATTATCGTGTAATACACAAGGGATTATTTACATTTTACGGACTATTGTCCTCAATTTCTTTAACTTATTTATCGCAAGTTATCTCCTGTTCATTCCACTTTCCAAGCTCTCTACTGCCGTAACCAGGTATTGAACTGACAACACTTTGGGCCCTGTCACTGGATCTAACCAACGCCTTTATCCACTGTGCCATGTGCCCTTAAGGATAACGGATAACTGACATCTATTAGACATGGCACGTGGAGCTAGAACATTCTACCCCAGTGAGCGAAATAAAGGGTTCAGTTCGACATTACAACCACCTGAAGAAGGCCGGAGCGTACATCGGCTAAAACGTTGTGATAAATATGGCAACAAAGATGAGGACAATAGTCCGAATAAAGTAAATAGTGTACATAATACCTTATCTCCGAAATATAGACAGGCACACAAGGAAGTGTGTTATTGAATTCTTTTGCTTGTGTGCAGGTAGCGCAAGGGCTATACGCCCAGAAGAATGAAATCTGCAAGCTTCAATTGCTAGCTTCGCTGTTAAGAAAGTTGCATCACTCTGTCCGTATATACAATTTTCGCACTAAAGATTATAATGCACTGTCATATCATTAATCCTTGCATTGGATATAGTCGCTGTATCTCTCTGGTTCTTCTGCTATGTATCTAGAGATTCTTGACAAAATCCAAAATGTATTTGCAATGTCATCAGTCATTAATTGGCATCGAGGCATCAATTACTTTCACATCGCAATAACGTAGCCTAAATAATGGCAATTGTTCCACTGAAGATTATTCTGTTTTTATAGTTTCTTCGCTCGCACTTCTTACCTGTGAAATTCTCTTCCGGCTTCTTGGTTACCCATCATCTACATCTTCAAAATGTACATGCAACGTAAATAGTTGTTGGGGCGCACCCACCTTCTAACTAGTAATGTACTAGTCCCTCTTATAAAAGTCAGCTCTGGAGAGAGAGTGACAGCGTTAGCAGCCCAGATACTTTCTGAGCGACTGATCGGTTCAACTCTCTGTCTCCGGACGGAGAGAAACCCGAAGGAGGCTACGCCGAAGGGCGAAGTCTCCTTCGGGGAGGTAAAACCGGCCCTGAACCCGTTTATACGGGTTCAAATGGGCTATTTTTTGGCCGAGCCTAATGGCTCGGGAATGCCCACGTTAAAAAGGCCTTGTGCCACATGACACCCTCGTGGGGGGGTGACTGAATATCGTTTCCCGGTCCAGATAAGCTTACCCGGTACATACCGTTGGACTATAGACTTTGGATATTGTTTCGTACTAACCAACCTTCGTTCTACTAATCACTCTATTGTTAATTGCTTTTATGAATATACCAGTATTTTCCTCTACAACTGTGTTTGTCTTGATTCATACACCGACACGCGGGAAACTCACAACATCTCAACAATAGTCATTGTCGGTCCACTTGACACTTGTCCTATTGTTATATAGGAATAAAATCAGCTTGGCGTCGAACTGACGGTTATTTCTATATCTTCTATTACTATTCGAATCGCTATTTCTAGTCTATCCTCTTTTACTATATTTACCACTATTCTCTACGCTACTCATTATAGTATTTTTCTGTTCGGTTGTTACTTGTTGAGTGAGTACTATCGAGCAAGTACTATTAGCGAGAGTGATATTCAATTGCGTCTGACATCAGCATTATTCAACGGTGTAGCTGTATCTGCGATTACAAAGTCCCTACTACAACGAGCATTTCGAAAGTGACAACGAGTATTCCTCGACATCACAAAACCTTTTATCGTGCTTTCCTCTCAGTAAAACTTTCTCAATGCCCTTCACGCTTAGTAAGCCTCTGCGTCTTAGGGTCTTTATCGCCTGCCTTGGGTTGAAATGATTGAAGAAGAATCCAGTTCTGGACAAGTTTATCACATTCACTTTCGCGCTAATACTTTAGAAAGACATGAATCAGTCATTTCTACCAGATTCCTAACTACTAATTAGCTATCACGCCAGAATTGATTGTTTACCTTTAGATGGTTGCTAGTAAAAAAGGATGACTCAAAATCAAAATCAGTAGAGAAGACAACGCTAAACTACTTTAACGTGTTTCATAACAACTCATAGTAATTCACTGATAGTAAAGGAAAAATAATCTCTGGATGAGCCATATTCGCATTCGGCTTAACGAACTATTGGTTTAAATTAAGTTTCTGCAGCAGATTCTGAAGAATAATAATTTGATCTTAATTATGACACATTTACCTCCGAGAGAAAGTAATAGTTTCATATCTTATATAAAATAAGACATTTTTTTATTATATTCTGACCACAAATGTATTGCAATTTGGGTGCAGCAATAGCCTCCTTCAGTTTCCGTAGTTTCATTCTTAGTTTACAGATAACAGGGATGTGATCTCTTCCAGAGTCGACAATTAGACAGATTTTGCAATATGCAACTGCATTCCGGAATCTCGTGTTGTTTGTCATGTAGTCGAGTTGTTTTTTTTTCCTTTCTCCTCCTAAGTTTTTCCATGTCCATAATCATCTTAGGTTTCTTGGAACCAGGTTTCGGCTGTTACCTGGTCAATTAAAGTGCACCATTGGACTCATTTTTCTCCGCGTTCGTTGCAATTACCTAGTCCGAAAAATGCCAGCTATTTCATCATCCCTCTTCTTACCTACATTGGCATTCAGGTCTCCCACAATAATTATAATTTCTTGTGATTTTCTCTAAGCCTTGGCGTTGTCTAGTATAGAGTAGACATTTTCGACTTCATCATCCATGTCATGTGCTGTGGGTGCATAAAGAGTTATCAGAGATATGTTGAAAGGATTTCTCTTCTGTTTAAAAAACAGGAATTCTTTCAGATAGCTAACAATATCCCAGAACGTATTTCTTCATGCCTTGATCTAGAATCAATCCAAATCCTTTTTCATTTTTCTTTCCACTTGCATATGTAATTCTGTGCTTGTTGCTGACGAAATTTTCGTTCATTATTCAGACTTTATTCTCATCTTTATAGTCATATTCATGACGTTTCGGCTGTTGTAAACTATAGCCTTCTTCAGATGATAAATGTTGGAATATCGAACCGGATACTTTATTTATTCCATTACTTTTGGATTACTGAAGCAACGTTTTTATTCACTGTGGTTAGTTGAACAAACTAAAAAGTGACTTGACTTTGCCACAGCAGAGGGAGCACAGACTTCGAGAGCTGAGTTACTAAAAGGTTAGGTTCGATATATATATATATATATATATATATATATATCACCTGAAGATGGCCAAATCGTACAACGGCCGAAACGCCGTGAATATGACAAAAAAGATGAGAACAACTGTCCGAACGATGTAAATATTTTAGATAATTATAATACCTCATCCCAGAAAATATAGAAAAATGTTATAGCAACCAAGTTAAGCATGGTGGATCGAAGAGATAATATTAACGGGAATTTTTCATTCCAAAAATCTCAACAAAATACCACCGACATCTGTATATAGCAATGGTCAAATTCTGGTGACACAACCCAAATCAACACACCTGTCTGAATAGGAAAACATAAAATCAAATAAAAATGTATCGTCATCCCCAAAATTTTAACAAGAGAAATTTAAATAAGGGCCGAGGGTACAACTTCCAGAAACTTCTGAGTATAATAGCCAAGATTAACCTGATTTTTCAAATATTAAGCTATTAAATAATAATAATAATAATAATAATAATAATGATAATAATAATTGCACTGGAAAATATGCAACTTCTAAGGGAAGTAAACTGAAAGAAACTGGTATTAACACCACCCAGACCCGGTTACGGAGATAGGACCTGTTACAATTCTATGGGACTACACAATACACACTGACAGAACAATCAAAACCAACCGCCCAGACATTGTCATTAAAGACCATAAACAAAAAAGTGCCTCCTTATTGATATGGCAGTCCTTGCAGACTGCAATGTATCTTTGAAGATATTCAATAAGCTGTCAAAATGCAAGGACCTTGAAATAGAAATCTCAAAAATGTGGCATATGGGAACATCAACAATCTCTGTTGTAGTTGGAGCCCTAGGACTGGTTGGAAAGGATTCCAGTAGACTAATCGAAAGGATTCCTGGAAGTCCATGCCTGAAAGAGATACAAAAATTTTTTCTGACAAGTACAGCCCAGACTTTACGAAGGGATTTATCTATATCTATATCTATATATATATATATTTTGTTTTTTTGTCAGTGGAAATGTCATGATGCCATTTCTAAACTTAGGTAACTGGGCGGGCCGATAAAAAGAAATGTGTAAACGCCAGAACTCAAAGGAAATAATAATAATAATGATAATAGTAATAATAATAATAAAGAAAACCATAACGTTCAAAACAGAGTTTCAAGTGGGTGAAGAAAAGTAAGTAAAGCAGATTACACAGACTGTAGCTGCAAAATACTTAAAAAAGATAGCAAAGGCAGACCATATACAGATAAATTCGCAAAATAAATATTTTGCCCTTAACAAGCAATCTGAAGTAGACAAAATCCAGTACACATCAGTGGCTATGTAGTGCAGGGTTAAAAACTGAAACTGAATGTTTTATTCTTGCTGCGCAGGAGCAATGCTTGCTAACTAGAAATTGCGAAGCACACATACTGAAAAAATTATGTTAGTCAACAATGCAGATTCTGTGATGAATATCCAGAAACATTTGAACATCTTGTACCAGCTTGTGCAGTGATAGCCCCCACTGCATATAAAATTAAGCATGACAAAGTGGTCAAATATCTGTACTGAAAAATCGGCAGCTTTTACGGAAAAAAAGTGCAAGAAATTGGTATGTACACAACTCAGATACGATTACGGAGATAGGACCTGTAACAATGCACATAAATAATCAAAGCTAATCGCTCAGATATCGTAATTAGAGACCGCAAAGACAAAATGTGCCTTCTTATTGACATGGTATTCCCTGCAGACTGTAATGTATCTTTGAAGATCTTCAAAAATCTATCAAAATGCAAGTACCTTGAAATCAAAAGCTCAAAAATATGCCACATGAAGACATCATTTTTTTCAGTTGCAGTTGGACTCCTCGAATTGACTGGAAAAAATCCAATAGACTCTTTGAAGCGATTCCTGGTCGCTCATGCCTTAAAGAAATGCAAAATATTGTTCTCACAAACACAGCCCATGCTTTACGAAGGGCTTTATCTATGTAAATTATGTGCGAATTTTTTTTCAAAACTGCTCAGTTGAAAAATATGAAGCAGTTTATTACCTTAGTTCTCTGCTCAGACAAACGAGTATACACCGGAAATCAAAGAAAATAAAATAATAATAATAATAATATTATCTTTTATAAAAATGCTCAGTGGAAAATGTTATGATGTGATTTCTAACCATAGGGTAATGCTTGGGATACGGAAGGAAATGAATAGACAACAACACCAACAACAACAAATAAAAATAATAATAATAATAATAATAATAATGATAATGCAATGATTGACGTGACTTGCATTATTTTGTAATACTTAGAGAAGAGCTCGATTTAAGAAAAGAAAAGACAGTTTTTATCAATGTTTATCAACTTTTAGCAATATTTCGACACTATGTCTGCATTCTGCAAGTCATGCTGTACACCTTACACTGCAGAAATTGTCACAGATGGGGCAAACACTGTTCGTTATGAAATAACATGAGTCAAGTCAAGTCCATCAAAAATTCAATGCCATTTATCAAGTTTTTAGTAGATTTTAGTCATAATTAGAGCTTTGTGTAAATGAAAGTAAAGAAACCTTCCTTAGACCCCTTCCGAGAAAAGGATAGACTTGGTTTTGGACTCATAATTTTGGTATATTTTATTTTAGCCATTCGTTATTCTGAAACGATTAGAACTCGTAAATTTCACATGGGAAGTAACAAAAATATATGAAAGAAATATCGTTAAAAGATCATGACAACAAAGGCAAGAATTTTAGAAAAAATGTTTTTTTTCTTAAATATTCATAAAAAATATGGGAAAAAAAATCAAGCCAAAAAGGAACGTAATCTGTTGGCATACTAAACAAATACAAAATTCATAAAAATCAATTTGTTCCGATCTTGAAGTCATGCTTATCTGAATAATTCCTCCAAGTAATGAAACGTTGGTTATCTACGTTTCACTTCAAAAAGTAAGTATGTTTTCGTTAGCTTTCCCTATTCTCTATCTAGAAAAATATGATAATGACATTCACATTCAATTTACTTTTTCTTCTGAAAGAAATAAAATTTCATGCTGTCAGCTAAGTGCCAAACACAGTTGGTACAATAACATCATCAGTATTGTTTATTGTATCGTATGCGTTGAAAATACAAACAAGACGGAATATATATGTATATACATTTATGGTAAATAAGTCATGCACAGATGGACACTCCCAAATTACAAATAAAAGCAGATACAGTTTTTATCAGAAGGTAGTAATTTTCCAGCAGTCATCCTCTGACAGATCGAACTTAACATTCTTGCACGTTTGTATATGATTGTGTTACCGATTTTCCGTAAATATATTTGTTAACTCAAATCATCTCTGTGTTTTTTTTATTTCTGGTCCCCAAAAGGTCACAATATATATATATATATATATATATATATTCCATAAATAAATATATACAGTTATAATATACAACTATTATTAGATACATATATATATATATATATATATATATATATATATATATATATATACATACATATAAGCACATGCATAGACATACATAAACAACCCACATATAACAACAACACAATATATATATATATGTATATATATATATACACACTCCATTATAAGCATATATATACACATACATACACAATAAAACATATATACTCCCATATATGATACATTAACACAAACATATACATATATAAACATATATACGCACGTGCACATACCCATATACATGTATATATATGCATACACAGATATATATATATATATATATATATACATATATACATATACATACATATAAGCACATGCATAGACATAGATAAACAATCCACATATAACAACAACACAATATATATATATATATATATATATATATACACACTCCATTATAAGCATATATATACACATACATACACAATAAACATATATACTCCCATATATGATACATTAACACAAACATATATATATATAAATATATATACGCACGTGCACATACCCATATACATGTATATATATGCATACACAGATATATATATATATATATATATATATATATATATATACACATATACATACATATAAGCACATGCATAGACATAGATAAACAACCCACATATAACAACAACACAATATATATATATATATATGTATATATATACATACACACTCCATTATAAGCATATATATACACATACATACACAATAAACATATATACTCCCATATATGATACATTAACACAAACATATACATATATAAACATATATACGCACGTGCACATACCCATATACGTATATATATATGCATACACAGAGATATATATATATATATATATATATATATACATATACACATATACATACATATAAGCACATGCATAGACATAGATAAACAACCCACATATAACAACAACACAATATATATATATATGTATATATATACATACACACTCCATTATAAGCATATATATACACATACATACACAATAAACATATATACTCCCATATATGATACATTAACACAAACATATACATATATAAACATATATACGCACGTGCACATACCCATATACATGTATATATATGCATACACAGATATATATATATATATATATACATATACACATATACATACATATAAGCACATGCATAGACATAGATAAACAACCCACATATAAAAACAACACAATATATATATATATATGTATATATATACATACACACTCCATTATAAGCATATATATACACATACATACACAATAAACATATATACTCCCATATATGATACATTAACACAAACATATACATATATAAACATACATACACACATACACGCACTTGCACATACACATATACATGTATATATAGGCATACACACACACACACACACACACACATATATATATATACAGATATACATGTAATTATATATATATACAAATATTTCAAAAGAGCTGTTTGATGTTTTAAATATGGGTCAGATGAAATTGCTTGTGATTGTAGAGTCTTTTCTTCCAGATCCCAACGTAAATTCCGATGTATACTTTTTTTTATTATTTACATTAACTTTAGGGGAAATGGTTTGCTTGATATATAACATTCTCGAATTTGCATATACTTCCGCTGAGCAGTTACATACACACACACAAACTTATATATATATATATATATATATATATATATATATATATATATATATATATATAGGATGTACCAAAATGTATGTAAAAAATTTAGGGGCGGGTTCCTGACAGCGAAACAAGGTATACTGTCCATATAAACATCGGAAACAGGTCATCTTTGTACCTGAACACAGCAACTAATTACAAATTTTCAAAATATACTTCACTTGCATCTACAAAAGCATGCACCCGTGGGATCATTAATTAACGGGCCATTTCAAATACTCTCACATGGTGTCGAATTGTTTCGCAAGCCCATATGACACGCTGATGAAGTGACTCTGCATTATTAATGTCTGCTCCATAAACCAATTGCTTTTAGTGGCCAAACAGATAAAAATCCAAAAGTTTAGGGCCGGGGGAAAGTGCAAGCCATGGAACAATTCTTCCGCTACCTATGTGATTGAAATGTGCAGGATCATCTCAGGCATGAACCATATGCGTCTTCGTATTAGCAAGGATACATCCCCTAGAAGGTTACGTAGTGTGTTCAAAATAAAGTCTCTGTAGACAGCTCTTGTAAGTCGCGATCTAGAAAATATGTTACCTAACAGTCAGCAAATATTGCAACCCACACATTAATCGTAAACTGATACTGGGGTCTAGTCTGTATTCTACCATGGGGATTCCGATTCGCCCACAAATGTTGCTTGTGTAAATTTGTTATTCCATCTCGTTCAAATGTTACCTCATCGGTAAACAATACTGAAGAGACAAAACGGATCGACATTTTGTGCGGTAATACATTGGCAAAAGTTCTCCCTTGGTGAGTGATCAGAGGGCATTAGACCCTGTACATGTAGGGATAGAGGATCTGCACTTAACCTATCCTCCATGCGATACTATGAGATGTACGACATGCTAGGGCCACTTGACTTGTCCTGACTGTCTCCAACAGCCTGTAGAATGTATTCGTCATGGTCAAGCGTGCGGGCGGATCTGTCTTTCTAGTTTGTGGTACAATAGATCCCCTCTCAGCGACGATAAACAGCAGCAAATGTTAGATAACTTGAGTGCCTTCGGTCTGGAAACGCAATCTGATTGCAGCCTTGCGTTCCTTGCTATTCGAGTGGCCGTATGTAAAAATAATATCAGCTTGCTCACGATATGAATATCCTACAATTGTTAAACAGAACAGTTCCAGTTAACTCACTAATACACGCACCAAACATTGAAGAGAGAGTAACCACCCATAAACACGAATGACAAATGTAATCTAGCCACTATGGCAACAGCGACATATACCGTAAACCTTCTTTAACCTTAACACAAAAACAAAGGATTTGCGCACATATGTTTATATGGCCTTTTATCCTTATTTTGTTGTGAGGGACCCGACCCCACATTCTGTAAAAATATTTTTATATAAATATATATATATATATATATATATATATATATATATAATAAAAAGGCTTAAACACTAATATT